>CAUYLG010077752.1:0-120446 GCA_963573385.1 Cacajao melanocephalus
CATGCACCACTATGCCCAGCTAATTTTTGTATTTTTAGTAGAGACGGGGTTTCACCATGTTGGCCAGGATGGTCTCGAACCCCTGACCTCAGGTGATCCACCCACCTCAGCTTCCCAAAGTGCTGGGATTACAGGCATGAGCCACTGTGCCCAGCCAACTCTACATCTTTTTTTTTCCTTTTGAGACCAAGTCTCACTCTGTCAGCCAGGGTGGAATGCAGTGGCACAATCTCAGCTCACTGCAACCTCTGCCTACCAGGTTCAAGAGATTCTCCTGCCTCAGCCTCCCAAGTAGCTGAGATTACCAGTGCCCACCACCAAGCCCAGCTAATTTTTGTATTTTTAGTAGAGACGGAATTTCACTATGTTGGCCAGGCTGGTCTCAAACTCCTGACCTCAGGAGATCCACCCACCTTGGCCTTCCAAAGTACTGGGATTACAGGTGTGAGCCACCATGCTCGGCCAATTGTTTTTTTTTGGAGACAGGGTCTCGCTCTGTCGCCAGGTTGGAGTACAGTGCCACAGTCACAGCTCACTGCAGCCTCAAACTCCTGGGCTCAAGTGATCCTGCCATCTCAGCCTCCCAAGTAGCTAGGACTTCAGGTGCCCACCACCAAGGCCAGCTAATTTTTAAATTTTTTTGTAGACATGGGGTCTCGCTTTGTTGCCCAGGTTAGTCTCAGAACTCCTGGGCTCAAGTGACCCTCCTGCCTCGGCCTCCCAAAGTGCTAGGATTACAGGAATGAGCCACTGTAACTTACTTAACTTTTTTGGGTCTGTTTCTGCAACTATAATTACAAAGCCTACTATGGATGATTAAACTGAATTGACACTGTAAAAGCTTTGCACATTTTCATATGCTCTACACAAATGGAAAGCACTATTAAAACAATATATGGAACAGGTTCTTCTAGCAGATGTTTGAATGAGTAATGTGTGAATAGCTATTTTTAATCCTGAATGACATTAATGACTCTTGGGGCCCCATCCACTGCCATCCATCAGTCCACAGATCAAGAGCAAGCCTACATACACATACCAAGGAAGCCTCAAGAAACAAAGCCACCACCACCCTGTGGGACCAGTGTTGGGCCAGATTACAGCTCATCCCTTTACTCCTCCACCAGACATTTTGGTTTCTACATTCTGGGGTGGCCTCAGTAGCTCTGCAGTTCAAGTAAGAAAACAGAGCCAGGTATTAATGAAACTTATCTAGGACCAGGTTCATACTACAGGATCAATACCGTGGTTTTTCAATTACATGTATTAAATGTGAATAAAAACATGCTATATCTAATCCAGCTCCTACACATCCTTCATGCTCTTAAACCTACTCCCATACAACTCTCCCTAACCTTTTAAATAATAATCTATTCCTTTCCAACAAAGATTTGGTTTATCAAACAATCTAGTATTTGATATAATTATCTCAGTCTTCTCAATTTGTCTCTCCAACTAGAAAGTAAGTTTTTTGTTTTTTTTTTTTAATTAAAAGACGGGGTTTCACCATGTTGGTCAGGCTGGTCTTGAACTCCCGACCTCAGGTGATCTGCCCGCTTTGGCCTCCAAAGTGCTTGGATTACAGGCGTGAGCCACCATGCCCGGTAAAAGTAAGCTTTTTAAACACAAGGATTGAGTCTTTTTTAGAAGGCCTTTTGTGTTTAAACAAATACAACTAGGGCCCTCAATAGACTAACAATGGGAACATTAAAAAACACACTAAATCACTGCTCTGTAACCCGTTAACTTGGCCAAATAAGTCATCCAATCATAACTAACCACTTAGGCTTCCTTTCAGAGCAAAGAAACCAAGTGACAGATATGATCAATATAAAAACCCCAGAAATCCAATAGGTCTAGGCTTTTTTTTTGTTTTTTTTAAGATGGGGTTTCACCATGATGTCCAGGCTGGTCTTGAACTCCTGACCTCAGGTGATCCACCCACCTCGGCCTCCCAAAGTGCTAAGATTACAGGCGTGAGCCACCACACCCGGCCAGGTCTAGGCTTTTAAGCAACTATAGGCCAAGCACCGTGGCTCAAGCCTGTAATCCCAGCACCTTGGGATCACCAGAGGTGAGGAGTTCGAGACCAGACTGGCCAACATGGTGAAATGCTGTTTCTACTAAAAATACAAAACTTAGCAGAGCATGGTGGTGTGCACCTGCAATCCCAGTTACTTGGGAGGCTGAGCCAAGATAATCACGTCAACCTGGGAGGTGGAGATTGCAGTGAGCTGAGATCGCTCCACTGCACTCCAGCCCAGGTGACAGATAAAGACTGCATCTCATGGAAAAAAAGAAACTACAGCATTAGTTTAAATAAATACCAGTTATATGCACTACATCGAAAATATGTCAAAATATATATACATATATCAAAACAACCTATAGTATGCTCATATGCACACACTTATACCTGCCTCCAAAATAATCTCAAAACAAAAATTTTTAGAGTAAAAAAAAATTGCACAAAGTTAAATTTTACTAGCTGGGCGTGGTGCCTCACATCTATAATTCCAGCACTTTGGGAGGCCAAGGCGGGTGGATCACCTTGGGCAACATGGCAAAATGTCATCTCTAAAAAAACTACCAAAAATGGCTGGACATGATGGATAAGGCCTGTACTCCCAGCTGCTTGGGAGCCTGCAGTGGGAAGACTGCTTGAACCCAGGAGTCAAGGCTGCAGTGAGATTGTGCCACTGCACTCACTCCACTCCAGCCTGGGGAACAGAGCGAGACCCTGTATCAAAAATTAAATTTTACTCTATCCCCTTTGTAAGAGTTCATTGAGCTATCAAGACATTCAAATAACAAAATATTAACCTCTTTAAACAATATTCTTGGCAGGGCACAGTGGCTCACACCTGTAATCCCAGCACTTTGTGAGGCTGAGGTGGGTGGATCATCCGAGACCAGGAGTTCAAGACCAGCCCAACATGGTGAAACCCCCAGCTCTACTAAAAATACAAAAATCAGTCAGGCATTGTGGCGGGCACCTATAATCACAACTACTAGGAGACTAAGGCAGGAGAATTACATGAACTCAGGAGGCGGGGGTTGTAGTGAACCAAGATCATATTACTGCACTCCAGCCTGGGTGACAGACCAAGACTCCATCTCAAGGAAAAAAAAAAATTCAGATCAGGACACCCTAAACTCACAAAATACATGTGGAAATCTTCTCCAGGGAGAACTGCTAGAAAATGGACATTATATAAATGATTAGTACGTTCAATTTGAGTTACTGATATTTTTATGCCCATAACTCTGACAAGCATTGACAAAGAGTTATAAAAAACGTGTAATAGGTTCTCTGCCTTCAAATGTGTAATCTTACTGAGTAAAAAGTATCACCTGACCTGTCTTTCCCAAGTTCCTTGTGCATATATAATATCACAAAAGACCACAAGAAAATCAGAAATCACATCCAAAGCCAAAATAAATCAGGTTACATGCAAATACTTTTTTTTTTTTTTTTCTGGAGAACAGAGTCTCACTCTATCGCCCAGGCTGGAGAGCAATGGCGAGATCTCAGCTCACTGCAACCTCTGCCTCCTGCGTTCAACCAATTCTCCTGTCTCAGCCTCCCAAGTAGCTGGGATTACAGGCGTGAGCCACCACACCTGGCCGCAAATCTCTTAAAGTTAACTTCTACCATTACTTTAAGACAAAGCAGGTAGATATCTTTCAGTTATGACTATTTTACAAATTGAAAAATCATAAAGGTTCAACAGAACTTATTTCATAGTAACACTCACCACGCCACTGCAAGACTTTGTTTTCACATCCAGTTTCACCAACCCAAAACCTTCAACAAGTAGAGAGCAAAAGATAACAAAATGATTCTTTTGTATGAAAGATGCATAGCAATTGTTGACTATACATTAAAAAAAAATTCCACATATTCAGAGGTGGATAAAAATGTGTTAATATACAGCCAGGTGTGCTGGCTCACGCCTATAATCCCAGCACTTTGGGAGGCCACAGCCAGAGGATCACCTCAGGTCAGGAGTTCGAGATCAGCCTGGCCAACATGGTGAAACATCATCTCTACTAAAAATGCAAAAAAAATTAGTCAGGCGTGGTGGCATGTGCCTGTAATCCCAGTTACCTGGGAGGATGAGGCAGGAGAATCGCTGGAACCCAGGAGGTGGAGGCTGCAGTGAGCCGAGATACCACCACTGCACCCCAGCCGGGGAAAGAGCGAGACTCTGTCTCAAAAAACAAAAACAAAGAAACTTATAATACAGACATTTAGGACATTTATGCCAATGGGATATCTACAACAATCTAAAGGTGGGGAAGGGTGTGGAACAATCTTTAAGAAAATTCAAATTCACCTGAAAAAGCTCGTAACTCTGGAAAGTATTAGGACTCACCACAAAAGCAAAACAGTAATATATCACAACTCTAGTCAACCAAGGCCTAAGCTGTAATTGAAAAAAGTTAAAGCACAAGCCGCCTTTTCTTAAAAGTTAAAATCCTCTAACTATAGTTTTGAAAAATTTTGGGAAATTGGGGAAGGGGGCTGTGGACTGTAAAAGAACTATTTCCACAGAAGTTTAAGTATCTTAAGTATCTAACAGAATAATTAATACAACGCTAGGCACAGCGGCTCATGCCTGTAATGTAATCCCAGCAGGCTTTGAGAGGCCACTTTGTTACTGGGTAATACAGTGAGACCCCACCTCTACAAAAAATTTTAAAAATTAGCCAGGTGTGGCAGAGCATGCCTGTAGTCCCAGCTACATGGGACTTGGGAGGCTGAGGTAAGACGATCTTGAGCCCAGGCTGCATTGAGTTATGATGATGCCACTCATCCAGCCTGGACAACAGTGAGAGACCCTGTCTCAAAAAAATAAGTAAGTCCAAATTTAAAGCAGCAAGATTTATTAACAATTTACAACGATTCATCTGATTTCCTTAAGAAACTCAAACATAAATTTTCACTCTTATCTAAAACGTTTTAAAAATAAAGTTCTTACCAAATCCTTTGTTGAAAATATCTCTGGCAGCTTTGCCAAGGTCAGCATATGATGGAGGAATACACATAGCTGGTAGAAAAAAAATTCCAGTGTTAATGTCTCTATTCTCCCATCTTCTATCCAAGAACTAGAGAATGATCACTGCTGATCTTTAAATTCGAGCAATCTCATTTGTTGGAATTATGTTTTTTATGCTATCAGGAGCTACAATAAAACTATAAGAACCCCTGAAGGAGATACCACCAACAAATTATTTCTAAAATAGATAACCATGGTTATACAAACTTGGGAAATTCGTTCCAAAATAGAAAAACAGCCTATTGCTAAATTTAGAGTACCCACAGCCACACTTCCCAGGACTGGACAGGTACAAAGAACCAAACAAGTATTTGTGTGTATGGATATGTAAGTATCTGCCAAAATTCACTGAGATGAGCTGATTTAACTAAATGAGATAAAATCAAAACTTAAGACTATGCCCCTTCCCCTGATACGTCCTTTAATATCTTCGCTGAGGTGAAAACCAACATCCTGGAGTGGGAAGAGAACTTAATACTCTGGGAATTTAAATACTGAAACTTGGGAAAAAATACTGCCATCTGTGTTTCACTCAGGTGTCTATACCAACTAAGTATCAAATAGCGCTTCAAACTTACTTATATGACTCTCAAGTCCTTAGCCAATGCTGTGCTGCTTAAGGGCAAGCAATCTGAGCTCCTTACACCCGCTCATTCATTCCACAAAGCATGTCGACGCCCTTAGGAGCACAAGTAATGACCTTGTGCTCTCACAAGAAGGACTGCTACTTCCTCTAGAAAAGTGACTAATCCGGTCCTCCAAAGGTGGGATACCCAATTAATAACTTTTTACTTCTGTACGTCAAAGACATGTACAAAAGCTGAAAGTCCATGCGGCCACAGACCAACTCCCCGGGCCTTGTTCCCCTATTTGAAATCCAGCAGCCCAGCCCCTCCTCCGCAGAGGTGGTCAGACGATGGCGCGACCACCAAAACCAGCCGAATTTCCAAGTCCTTCGAAAGACGAGGGGAAACAAACTGCGGGTTTCTGGTCGATAGGCTTCGACTCCCCGTCCACTGCCGCCCCATCCCGTAGAGATCCCAGCTCTACTTACGCCGCGCGCAAGTCTGTCCGTGGGTAGCCATGGCGAGGCCGCGGAAAGAGGGGATCTGCGGGAGGGACAAGAAGTGCGATCAGCTGGGGTCAAAGGGCCAAAAGGAGGTCCCGCACAGAGAGGGGCGAGGGACCGCGGGGCAGCGCGGCCATCTTAGGGAGCCAGGGCCGACCCGGAGTCCGGTGCAGGCCTCCTGCTTGGCCGCCGGGGCGTAGGCCCCTGGGTCCGCGTGAGGCGGGCGCGGCGGTACCTGGTGGTCTCCTGAGGGGGGCCGCCGCCACCGCTCCGCTAGCTGCTGAAGCCGCTCGGCACGCTCGCCGTCGAGCTGCAGCTGCAGCGGCTGGAGGGCGAAGTGAAGGAGACACCGTTCCGCCCGCCGCAACCCCGTCCTCTCCCAGCCAGGACCCCGCCTCTGCCCCCGGGGCTGTCCGCCGCGCCTGTCCCCGCAGCGCCGCCCGCTGCCCACTCCAACCTGCTCCGGAGCGGCCACGTGGACCAAGAGGTCACCGGTCCTGCAGGTGGGCTGCCTCTGTCCGTCGGCGGGGGTCAGGAAAGCAGACGCTACTGGGCCTTGGATCAGGCAGCTATCAGGGCAGCCTCAGAGGCGAGGGGGCGGGGAACGGCAGAGGCAGACCGCTGGGGCCCGCGCAGGAGGGGGATGGGGCGGAGGCCCAGCGCGAGCGCGTCACGGACAGGGCGGGGCGTCGGCGCGTGTCTGACGAGGGCCACAGGGCGCGACAGGGCGCGGTGGCGCCCCACCGGGCTCACGTGTATCCTTCCATCTCGCTGTCTCTCCGTGTTGGTGCGGGTTCCCCCAGAAACAAACCCCCGCATAGGGCGCCTGCGGGGAGACAGCTGAGCGTTACCCACGTCCATCCTAAGCTAGCGTAGCCAGCGCTTCTGATAGACCGCTTCTCTTTCCCAGCCCTGGCAGAACGAGTGGGGCACAGGGGCGCCACCTGCAGCCCCTCGCGCCCTTCGGCCCTCGTTTCCCGCCTTGGTGTGACTGCCTTGCTGGGCTGGGCTGTGTGCCTGAAAGGTGAGCGGGTCCCAGCGTGCCCCACCCCTTTCCACTTGGCCTTAGGCTTTCTCTTTCGTGGCTCCTCCCCACTCGGGCATGGCACTGCTTCACACACGCACGGAGCCGGAACTTGGCGAGGCAAACCTGCTCCAGGCCCAACCTCCTCTGGATTATGGGACTGGAGAAAATGTGGAATCATGCTGAGCAGGCGTTAGAATGCTGTACCCAAGTTCCCCGGGTGTGCAGGAAGAGTGTCAGAACTTGTTATATAAAATGTAAAGGAGGTCGTTAGTTTAGACTGAGCTCCTGCATTAGGCTCAAACCAAACCAAAATGGAGTTATTCATGCTGAAGTTCCACACCACCACGCCAAAGCTAAGATCTTTATCTGACCTTCCAAGAAATCGGGAGAGAGATGCTAGCCACATCCCCAAACAGGCTGGGCGCGGTGGCTCATGTCTGTAATACCAGCACTTTGGGATGCCGAGGTGGGCGGATCGCCTGAGCTCAGGAGTTCCAGACCAGCCTAGGCATAGTGATACCCTGTCTCTACCAAAAAGAAAAAAGAAAAGAAAAAATTAGCCAGGCGTGGTGGCCGGCGCCTGTGGTCCTAGCTACTTGGGAGGCTGAGGAGGGAGGATCGCTTGAGCCTGGGAGGTTGAGGCTGTAGCAAACCTAGATCGTGCCTCTACTGCACTTCAGCCTGGGCACTAGAGAGAGACCCTATCTCAAAAATCTCCAAGCAGGCCAGTTTTAGCTGGCATGAAGAAGTCCCCTGTTCTTTAACTTTTACAAGAAAAGTAACTTTGTACCAACCAATGCACTTTTTGTTTTTGCTTTCCTGGGCCCTTTTCTGTCTGTAACTGTAAAACCAACTTCCGCTTCTCATTGGAACACTCATTCCATTTTACAGAATGAAGCATTGCCCAATTGTAGAATTAGAACTAAAAGCCAGTTAAGATGTTTAAACTAAATTCGTTGTAATTTTTCTCTTTTAACAGAGCCAAAGGAAGAAGATAAAATGAGCAGTCTAATGAAATAGAAATGGGTTCAATTGGAACTCCCAAAGCAATCACCTATCTCAGTAATTTAGCCAGTATACCTGTTTTTTTCTCTTTTCTTTTTTTTTCCGCATGACAACTTCACTGCTAGCATACAGTTTTTTAATCTATAAAATAACAAATGGGCCGGGCGTGGTGGCTCACACCTGTAATCTCAACACTTTGGAAGGCTGATGCGGTGGATCACCAGAGGTCAGGAGTTCAAGACCAGTCTGGCCAACATGGTGAAACCCTGTCTTAAGAAAAAAAAAAAAAAGAAAGAAAAACAAAATGACAAATGAAATGAAGTGATCTTTAATAGCCATCAGCCATAGACTGTGAGCAAAGCATTTCCCCCTTTACTTTGCCTCTGAAAGCTATGTCTGCTCAAATGCTCTCAAGATTCTTATTACCCTCCTCCTAAGCCAGAAAAGGATGGCTAGATGAGCTTCCATTTCAAAACCCAGATTAAAGCTGCAGCCCGGAAGGTTTCCCTCCCATGAGCAAGCCCAGCCAGCAGTCTTGCCTGGTCATGACTGGGCTTACTCATGTTGCAAAAGGGTCATGACTGGGCTTACTTATTAGCAGAATTTACTTCTAAGAGATCAGGCACCAGAAGCTCTCATTCATTCCTTCATTCAAGCCCAGACAGGTCTGTTTGCAATCATCCTGACTCTTCTAGGAAATGGTGTGGTATATTTGATGTTATTGTGAGGCCAATAACAAAGACCAGCATTTCCATCCTAACTGCACCACAGTACACTACCTCCCTGAAATACCCAGTCTGATAAATTAGTCACCTCCACTATCTGCAGTAGGGCTTATTCACAGTGTGAGTTATCTGTAGCAATTTTTAGCCCCCAGAACTTCACTTTCTCTGAGGTTTCACCTTCTGCAAACCCAAGGAATGTACAATATCTAATGATTGGGGAAGAAGATCTGCGGCTAAACAAGGAGTCGTGGCAATTTTTTCAAGAGCTGGATTCAGTAAATAAATCTGGGTGCTTACATCCAAAGTCCTTTAGACCAAAGCTGCATTAGTAGGTAGTTACTGCCTACCACAAGCAACTACTTTCTGTCATCTACAGGGTAAGCAAAGTCCATTGAGACACAGTCCCTACTCTCAAGGCACTTATAGTCAAGTGTGTGTAAAGGTGTCAAGAACGGGGGGAGGATCCGAAATTTTACCCTACTTGCAAGCTAGCAAGTTAGCCTGCCATAGTTTCAGAGGCTCACAGATGCTGGCAGAAGACATGAGACATATGGGTCAAGGACAAAAGACTTCTTATTTGTGGCACAGCAGGCAGTGTAAGCTTCATGTTTGCCTCGGTTCCCCTTGTCCTATGCATCACACAGGGGTCATGCAGAGCAGCTTGGGTGGATGCTGTGCACACCATGCATTGATGTCACAGCTAAGGAACCCTAAGTTTACAAAACCACCAGTCTTAGAAGGAGCTGCTAACAAATCTGCCCAACCTTCATCCTGTGAAAGGAAAATATCTTGAGCCCCCAATATCATTAAGCTAAAGGGAAAATTCAAGCTGGGAACTGCTTGTGGCAAACCTGCCTCCCATTCTATTCAAAATCATCCTTTCGCTCACTGAGATAAATGCACATCTAATTGCCTCCTTTGGAAAGGCTAATCAGAAAATGCAACCATTTGTCTTTCACCTACCTGTGACCTGGAAGCCCTCTTCCCCACTTCAAGTTGTCCTGCCTTTCCAGACCAAACCAATGTTCATTTTACCTATGTTAATTGATGTCTTCCTGTCTCCCTAAAATGTGTAAAACCAAGCTGTGCTCTGACCACCTTGGGCACATGTCATCAGGACCTCCTGAGGCTGTGTCACAGGTAAGTGTCCTCAACCTTGGCAAAATAAACTTTCTTTTTTTTTTTTTTGAAACAAAGTTTTGCTCTTGTTGCTCAGGCTGGAATGCAATGGCGTGATCTCCACTCACTGCAACCTCCGCCCCCTGGGTTCAAGTGATTCTGCCTCAGCCTCCCAGGTAGCTGGGATTACAGGCGTGCCACCACCATGCCCGGCTAATTTTTGTATTTTTAGTAGAGATGGGGTTTCACCATGTTGGCCAGGCTGGTCTCAAACTCCTGACCTCAGGTAATCCTCCTACCTCAGCCTCCCAAAGTGCTGGGATTACAGGCATGAGCCACCGCGCCCGGCCTGTAATTTTTTTAAATTTTATTTTAAATTCCAGGATACATGTGCAGGACATGCAGGTTTTTTATATAGGTAAACAAGCATTTTATTATCTGAACGTTTCTGTGCCCAAAAATTAGGGACTGGCATATCTAGGTGGTTCTGGCTCAGAGCCCCTCAGGAGGTTGCAGTTGAGATGTCGAGGCTGGGGCTGCAGTCATCTGAACGGTTCACGGCACTCCAGGACCTGCTTTCAGGATGGCGCCCTCATGTGGCTTTTGGCAGGAGGCCTCAGTTCCTTGCTGTGTGAGCTGCTCCTTGTGGCTGCTTGGGTGTCCTTGTGACATGGCTGCTGGCTTCTCTCAGAGCAAGTGATCCAAGGGAGACAACGAAGCCACAATGTCTTATATGATCCAGGCTCAGAAATCACACTATCATTTCTGCCTTATTCTATTTGTTAGAAGTGAGTTACTAAGACCAGACCACACTCAAAGGGAGGGAAATTAGAGTCTGTCTTTTGAAAGTAGTGTCAAAAAAATTGTGGATATTCTTTAAATCTCCACAGCCTATCTTTTGAAAGGAGTGTCAATTTGTGGATATTCTTTAAATCCTCATAGCCTACACCATGGTGCCATTTACTTTCATTCCTCCCACATGCAAAATATACTTACCTCCCCAAAACCTCCCCCAAATCCCCGGCCTTCACAGTAGCAGCATGAGACTCCTTGGGTGTAGTTCCCTGAGTACTGTAGTTCGTCTCCATCTGAAGACCTGTCTTCCTTGGGCTCCAGCATCCGTAGGGAAAGATGAGGAGAGTGAAAGAGCATTCAGTGGTGCAGCTGAGAACTTAGGGCAGTTTGTTAACAACAGAACAGGCCTCTAGAGGGCACAATGGGATGGGGTGAGGAGGGCAGCAGTGGAAGTTCAAACCAAGGAGAAGGAAGTGCAGACAGGACTGGGATAAAACTAGGAAGAGCCGGCCAGGCACAGTGGCTCACTCCTGTAATCCCAGCACTTTGGGAGGCTGAGGTAGGTGGATCACCTGAGGTAGGGAGTTCAAGACCAACCTGACCAACATGACAAAATCCTGTCTCTACTAAAAATACAAAAAATTAGCTGGACACGGTGGTACATGCCTGTAATTCCAGCTACTCGGGAGGCTGAGGCAGGAGAATCGCTTGAACTGGGAAACGGAGGTTGCAGTGAGCCAAGATCGCACCATTGCACTTTAGCCTGGGCAACAAGAGCAAAACTCCATCTCAAAAAAAAAAAAAAAAAAAAACAAATTAAGAAGAGCACATAAGAACAGACAAACTTATATTTTGGAGAGTTAGGGCCAATGACCAGAGGTGAGGGGCATGCTAGGGTTCAATGGGCTCAAAAGTCCTGTGAAAATCCATTAAATCATGCATAAAGGACAGTGTACCTGGTTTTGGATATACAACCTTGGGCTGCCGTTCTTAGCCACATTAAAGCATGAAAACCACTGATCTAGACTGTCTGCCAAATCCCAGGAGTGACTAGGGGAAAGGAAGAGCATTCTACAGCTTTCCAGATCACATTCAGGGTTGATCCACCCGATTTAGTCTTTACAATGTGATGATTAAAGCAGATGGTGCAGTTATAGCTCAACAGTTAGGATACAAATTAAGTACAAGCTTCATGCAGCTCCTCTCAACTGATATCCCAGTTTAACCATTCAGAGTTGGTATAAAGTTTGATGTAAAAGGACTTTTCATCTGGGCACGGTGGCTTACCCCTATAATTCCATTACTTTGGGAGGCCAAGGTGGGCGGATCACCTGAGATCAGGAGTTCGAGACCAGCCTGACCAACATAGTGAAACCCCGTCTCTACTAAAAACACAAAAAATAGTTGGGCACGGTGGTACCTGCCTGTAATCCCAGCTACTTGGGAGGCTGAGGCAGGAGAATCGCTTGAGCCCGGGAGACGGAGGTTGCAGTAAGCTGAGGTCACGCCATTGCACTCCAGCCTGGACAACAATAGCGAAACTGTCTCAAAGAGAAAAAAAAAAAAGGACCTTCCAGCCAGGCACAGTGGCTCACACCTGCAATCCCAAAACTTTGAGATACTGAGGCAGGCAGATCACTTGAGCTCAGGAGTTCAAGGCCAGCCTGAGCAACATGACAGAACTGTCTCTACCAAAAAATACAAAAAAATTAGCTGGGTGTGGTGGCACGCACCTGGGCTCCCAGCCAGTTGGGAGGCTGAGATAGGAGGGTTGCTTGAGCCCAGGAGGCGAAGGTTGCAGTGAGCTGAGGTCACATCACTGCACTCCAACCTGGGTGACAGAGACTCTGTCTCAAAAAAAAAAAGAAAAAAAAAAGGCTTTTCTATTTGTTGTCCAGTCAGTAACCTGTGGTGTTGCTCAGAGTTCTAGTTGGAACACTGGTGAAACATTGTTTTGTTCCTTTAAAAAGCTCAGCATATACTGGGCGCGGTGGCTCACGCCTGTAATCCCAGCACTTTGGGAGGCTGAGGTGGGTGGATCACCTGAGGTCAGGAGTTCAAGACCAGCATGGTGAAACCCCGTCTCTACTAAAAATATAAAAAATAGCTGAGCTTGGTGACACGCACCTGTAATCCCAGCTGCTTTGGAGGCTGAGGCAGGAGAGTCGCTTGAGCCCAGGAGGTGGAGGTTGCAGTGAGCCAAGATCGTGCCATTGCACTCCAGCCTGGGCAACAAGAGCGAAACTCCATCTGAAAAAAAAAAAAAAAAAAAAAAAGCTCAGCACATTCTGTGGGAATACTTAGCCCCAATAGTGAGGAAAATGCAGAGGCTCCTGCTCAAGGATCTTCAGTGGCTCCCATTTACCCATAGGATAAGGTCCCTGACACAATGATAATGGAACCACGATCCTACCAGTGCAGTTCCCAAATCACAGTGTGTTTATTTTCACTGCCATTGCTTATGCTCACTTCACCTAGAATGCCTGTTTTAAGTTAAATTCTCTCAATCCTTGTAAAGCCCAGCTCAAATATACGCCCACCACGATTTTCTTTTTTCTTACCAGCTACAAAGTCATTTTATGTCCTTTGAAATTCTATGGCATCTGTTACCTTATAATATTTATTACATATTTTCTTTTTTTTAAACTTTCTCTCTGAGTGAGCATGATTAACACATTTTCTCTTTTCTTCCTTTCCTTTCCTTTTTCTTTTCATTTCTTTTCTCTTTTCTTTTTTGGAACAAGGTCTTGCTGTTACCCAGGCTGGAATGCAGTGGCACAATCTCACTGCAGCCTTAATCTCCCAGCTCAAGCAATCCTCCCACTTCAGCCTTCCAAGTAGCTGGGTCTACAGGCATGTGCACCACCATACCTGGGTATTTTTCTTCTGTAGAGACAGGGTCTCTCTTTTTTGCCCAGACTGATTTTGAACTCCTGGGCTCAAGTGATCCTCCTGCCTCTCGGCCTCTCAAAGTGCTGGGATTACAGTCATGAGTCACCATGCCCAGCCCACTTTTTTTATGTTAATAATAACATTTTTTTAATGTTAATAACACCAATGCTGGAGTGCAGTAGCACAATCTCAGCTCACTACAACCTCCACCTCCTGGGTTCAAACGATTCTCCTGCCTCAGCCTCCCGAGTAGCTGGGACTATAGGCGTGTGCCACCACAGCTGGCTAATTTTTTGTATTTTAAGTAGAGACGAGGTTTCACCATGTTAGCCAGGCTGGTCTCAATCTCCTGACCTCATAATCTACCTGCCTCGGCCTCCCAAAGTGCTGGGATTACAGGTGTCAGCCACTGTGCCCGGCCTGAGAATTGTTTCTTACTCAACTCTATCCCCACCACCCACCAAATATCTAATAATGATGACACTAGTCTTGAAAAATAAATGCAATTGAAGCAGTCATGGCTAACACATATCAGGCGCTTCCTTTGTTCCAGGCATTGCTCCAAACACTTCATGTGCTTTATTTAATTCTCATAACAGCCCTATGAGACAGGTACCATTAAGCTCGAAATACAAGCTTACGGAGGTGCACAGGGCTTGGGATGCGTAGCTGGTTCTTCAAGAGCTGGAGACAGAATCTAAGCCAGCTCTCTCGGAGTGTGAGGAGCATACTCTTAGCCACCACTTATATTGCCTCCTCATTGTCAAAGCCTTCCCCATGGAGGGTGACTAATAATATTTATAGAACATTTAAAGAGTCCTCTGCTTTGGACTATTCCAGTCATGACTTGCATCCACTAACAGAGAGAGTTGCCTTCAAAATTTTTTCCTTTTAAATTTACGGTGAGGACAGGATCTTCCACAATGAGGCTAAATTGGGCAGTGGGGAGGGGGCTTCTCCACAAACCTTTCACTGGGTCCCCACTGAAAATGTCTTGTGACTCACATCCCACAGCTCTCTGAATCTACTGTGTGGCTGCCCTGTGTCTCTGGGAGCGGTGTGGGAGGCAGCGGAAGGAGGGCGAGGGAGGGTTCTGAAGCCTGGGAAAGTCACACGGGCAATTTGGCTGGCAGCCGCCTGGACACTCAATACAGAGGGAAGCAGATGAGGAGGCCAGAGGGACAAAGGGCCATTATTTTTGACTGTAGGAGTTTTGGTCAGTTTGATACTGGGTGACCCACCATCTCTCCCACCAATTTGAGTTCTCCTAGAGCTCTGATGGGAAGTAAAGCAATTGGATTTCAAGTGAGTCACATCCTATGTCTGGAAACTGGGGCAGTGTCAGGGCTAGTTATGGCTGTAAGGACTGGTCAGCCATGACTTTGAGCGCCACCCTCTTGCTCCAATCTCCACTATACCCCACTGCAAGATGAACACAGCTCTGAGTACATGACTCCCTTCTGCAGAACCTCTCCATGAAGCAACCCACGTACCAGGTAACCACAGGTTAAAGCTCTCCACGGCATGGCCTAAACTTGACTTTCTAAGCCAGCACAGCTTTGTTGAATAATTATACATGGCATTAATAGAATTTACATATACAGAAAGAGCTCTGTGATCATATAGGTTGGGGAAACTTTGGATTAAACCAAGATTAACCCATTTCTGTAAATGGAACTTCTCAGAGACCCATTATTGGGCAGAGTGAGTCTCAGAGAATGCAGTGTGGCCCCAGTTTTTTCAAGAAGGATCTTGAGAGACTAAAAAGGTATGCTGCATTAATTCCTGGCCAGGCACGGTGGCTCATGCCTGTAATCCCACCACTCTGGGAGACCAAGGTGGGTGGATCACCTGAGGTCGAGAATTTGAGACCAGCTTGACCAACATAAACTCTGTCTCTACTAAAAATACAAAATTAGCCAGGTGTGGTGGCTCTTGCCTGTAATCCTACCTACTTGGGAGGCTGAGGCAGGAGACTCGCTTGAACCTGGGAGGCAGAGGTTGCAGTGAGCTGAAATCGTGCCATTGCACTCCAGCCTGGGCAACAAGAGCAAAACTCCATCTCAAAAAATATAATAATTCCCACCCTGAAATGTAACCAGTTCTTCCAGGCCCATCGTGGCAACCATAGAAAAGTGCTGTTCAGATCTGCTGTTGTGAGGAGCAGAGGGCTGACTGCTGCAGCTGCTAGGCTTTGGACCTACTGATGCCAGGCAGGCTGGTTCCCACCAAAGACCTGCACTCGTGCAGGGCCATCCCTGCAAAACCCGGGACTCCTGTAACAGGTGGCTTTGGCTTGTGGATGACCCTTCGTCCTGGCTGAACTTTCTTAGAACTGTGTTGCCATCTGACGCTCTTCCCACCGTACCACCCCTCCTTCCTGTGTCGCAGTGTGAGGCTTCTCCTGCCTTTTCTCCTTTATCCTTCACAGGCCTATCCCTCAGTCAGTCAGTCTCTTGCACATCTAATTCCATTTTGGCATCTGCTGCTCAGAGGACCTTCTGGAAATGTGTTTATACATTCTTTCCAGATCCACCCCCTCTGGGAGCCCCTCATCATTTTATGGCATTTGCCTTTTGCTATCTGCATTGAGAGGCCTCCCGCTGCAGTAGGGAAGCTCATGGACTTTGGAAGACAGAGTCCCGGGTTCAAATCCCAACGCCGTCACTTACAAGCAGTACAACCTTAAGGAAGTTCCTCAACAAGCTGTAAAATGAGGAATGGCACCACTGTCTTGCAGGGCATACAAGGATTAAAGGAAATGGTAAAGCAGCAAGCACACAGCAGGTGCTAAATATGCAGAATGAGCATGATCGCTGATGTCATTTGTGTTTTTTCTGCTTTCCCTATTCAATTATAACCTCCTGAGGGCAGAGCTTCATTATTCTTAACTCCTGTGAAGGGCCTTATACATATAGGCCCTTATTCATAGTGAGCTGCCACAAATAGCTGTTAAATTGAGTAAGGAAAAAATATGGCCATTTTCCTAGAAGGAAAGGGGCCTCTGAGAGGGGCAGAAGAGCCCATCAGAAGCAGGCAGACCCAGCCAATGGTTTGGGAAATGTAAACATACAAAAGTTATCATATATATATATAAATATATGTATTGATGTCCACATTAACTATATATAAAAGAACCATGATTTCAGAAACAACTGCCTAGCAGAGGGCTGGGAAGACCACAGGTGCACTCAGAGACCCATCACAATGGTGGCACTCTTAAATTTTTCTGTAGAGACAGTGTGGCAGGCCAGATGTCACTAATGCAGGCCTCCATAACAACTATTTCAGTACTGGTGAATGCCTAAGTTAAATATTAAAACCCTTATATAAAGGCTGGGATGTAACAAAAGCCCAGCAAGAGTTTTGCCGGCTGGGCACAATGGCTCACACCTGTAATCCCAGCACTTTGGGAGGCCGAGGCGGGCGGATCACCGGAGGTTGGGAGTTTGAGACCAGCCTGACCAATATGGAGAAACCCCGTCTCTACCAAAAAAAAAAAAAAAAAGAAAAAAAAATTAAAAAAAAAAAGGTTTTCCTAGGCCTTTCCTGGGCCTGAAAGCATGATAAAATAATGAAGGGATTCTTAACAGGACCCATTTATGGTTAAACAAGTTTTATTGTGGGTCTGAAGAAACTCCCCGGGATTCCACAGACAAGTTTGTTGGGGTGTGAAGGAACTCCGAAAACATCTGTGATTTAGCTGGAGACAAGATAAGAGTAATCACCTCAGCACCTGGACCCATTTAGATTAAGTAAATTTACTGAGGCTCCAGAGGAAGGCTTTCAAGACTCAGACCTTATAGATTAAAAGAAGTTAATCACTTATGTCTTTAGATGAATGCACACTTACACATAGACATATAGTTTAGAAGCTCTGGAAAACTCTGTAATTTTGAGTTGGTCTGGTGATAATTTCCAGGCCTTCTCTCTGTAACCAGTTGCAGAAATAAAAACTCTCTTCCTCTCTAGTTTATCTGCCTCTTGTTATTGGGCCACGAGAAATAGCACCCCGACCCTCAGTTTGGTCCAGGAACAAGAAGGTCTTACCATGCTGCCTGGCTTGGCTTCAAGGGATCCTCCTACTTCAGCTTCCCAATATGTTGACATTACAGGCGAGAGCTACCGCGCCCAGCCTCGTGGTGCTTGTTAAGCCCTGTTAAATACAACCTGGAAGGGCAGTTTGAGCAGTGAAAGCCTCAGACTCAAGCTCAGCAAAAGTAGGAAAAAATTGCAGAAAACCAAAGGAAGGCAATTGCAAAGGCTGGCGAGAGACAGTGTGTCGATGAGGGACCCCAACGAGCACACACAGAATCCAGGCTTTCTGGCCTTCTCCGTTAATGCAGCGTGTCAGGCCACCTTGGTTTTAGGGTTTTTCCAAGGAGTCTGACTTGGTACGGGAAACCACAGCTCAGGAGTGGTGGCTCCCAAACTAACCTATTGCGGGTCTTTGCAGAAAGAAGCTACTAGAATTCTTAGATTTTCTGCCTATGTTTCCAGCTGCGGCCTGGCCTCTGGGGAGGCTCAGTTAAGGGCTTCACTCTGTCCCAGGAGCCCAACATTGCTGGGGGAGGTGGGGGTGGAGGGAGAGGAGA
Organism: Cacajao melanocephalus; assembly: GCA_963573385.1. Lineage (NCBI taxonomy): Eukaryota > Metazoa > Chordata > Mammalia > Primates > Pitheciidae > Cacajao > Cacajao melanocephalus. Next base: position 18,291 of record CAUYLG010077752.1, read on the forward strand.
TTATTTTCACTCACCTCAGCTCTTCCCAAAGTCTCATTCTTTCCTTGAAACCACAGCACCAGGACATTTAATCAAAGAGCAGGTAAGTCACAGATGGAAGAAATGCCTAAAGCCCTGCTTTGGAGGCATAGCCCAGCCCCAAAGGCCTCCTTGTTTTTTTTTTTTTTTTTTTTTTGAGACTGAGTCTCACTCTATTGCCCAGGCTGGAGTGCAGTGGTGCCATCTTGGCTCACTCAACCTCCACTTCCCAGGTTCAAGTGATTCTCCTGCCTCAGCCTCCCAAGTAGCTGGGAGTACAGGTGCCCACCACTACAACCAGCTAATTTTTGCATTTTTAGTAGAGATGGGGTTTTACCATGTTGGGCAGGCTGATCTTGAACTCCTGACCTCAATGATCCACCTACCTCTTCCTCCCAAAGTTCTGGGATTACAGGTGTGAGCCACCTTGCCTAGCCACCTCCTTGCTCTTATAGGCAAGGGAACTTGTGTAGCAAGTTCTCCTCCCCATAGGATCCTTCTTCTGTTCTAACTGGATGATCTTTCATGACCAGTCTCTGACTTTTCAGTCTCCTGAGTAGCTGGGATTATAGGCAGATGCCACCACACCCAGCTAATTTTTGTGTTTTTAGTAGCGACGGGGTTTCACCATGTTGGTCAGGCTTGTCTTGAACTCCCGACCTCAGGTGATCCGCCCTCCTTGGCCTCCCAAAGTTCTAGGATTACAGGCATGAGCCACCGTGCCCGGCCTGTTTTTCTCCACTTAAGGTCTTTATGTGACAGGAAAGTTCTATGTGTATGTGTATAGATGTGGGCTTTTGTGGTTGTAGTTTTTTTGCAGGTTGGAGCAGGGCAAGGTAGGAAGAGTGCCTTTTGAGAGCTGAGGCTGCTGCCACAGCTCCCCTACAAGTAGAAAGCCACCAGGTTTACGAAATTCAAAGATAGAAGCCAAAGTGTATCAGGGACGCCTCCATCACCTCCAAAACAACATCAATATCTCTGCATTTCCAGCAATTTTATGAGAGAAGCTACAAAGATACACCATTTAGATGAATCACTCTGCTCTCTGCAGTGCCAAGAACTTTAAGTATAGTTAATTCAGAATAACGAGGTCCAGCTGACAAGAGTTGGTTTGTCTGAATCAAAGTATATCAAATTCAGTTTTATTACCTTCAGGAATCAATGGAACTATGCTAATAAATTGCTCCTCGGCACAGGTCTTAAGGGAAGTCTGTTTTAATGAACAGATGAGAATATTTTCTAATTCAGTCTATCCCTTGTTTATATAGAAAGGTTACTCATCAGGTGTTTAAGGTTACTTGAAATGCTTTCTCTTGTTTAAAATCATAGTATTTTAGTTCAAAGAACCCTGTGTTTATAAATGGTATAAAATAAACTATCCACCTTGTCATTCCCTCTAAATTAGTGAAGTCCCAATTAATGCCTCAGTGGCTCTGTTAGCATAAAATCAAGAGTCATTGTACCAGCTGAGTGCAGTGGCTCACACCTGTAATCCTTGCTCTTTGGGAGGCCGAGGTGGGAGGATCACTTGAGGCCAGGAGTTTAAGACTAGCCTGGGCAACACAGTGAGGCCTCATTTAGACAAAAAATAAACAAAACTACCTGGGCATAGTGGCCATGTGCCTGTGGTCCCAGCTACTTGGGAGGCTGAAGTGAGGATCACTTGGGCCTGGGAGGTCAAGGCTGCAGTGAACCATGATCGCACCACTGCACTCTAGCCTGGATGACAGAGGGAGATCCTGTCTCAAAAAAGAAAGGAAAAAAAAAAAAGAGTAATCGTACCCATCACTCGAAAGAAACACGTAGCTTTTGTTTTTGTTTTTGTTTTTGAGACGGAGTCTACCTCTGTTGCCAGGCTGGAGTGCAGTGGCGAAATCTTGGCTCACTGCAACCTCCACCTCCTGAGTTCAAGCAGTTCTCCTGCCTCAGCCTCCCAAGTAGCTGGGACTACAGGCACGCACCACCACACCCGGCTAATCTTTTTTGTATTTTTAGTAAAGATTGCATTTCACCGTGTTAGCCAGGATCGTCTCAATCTCCTGACCTCGTGATCTGCCCACCTCAGCCTCACAGAGTGCTGGGATTACAGGTGTGAGCCACTGCGCTGGGCCCAAGCACTTAGCTTTTGCATCGGCTATTCTTCCAGCTGTGGCACTTTGGAGATCCAGCCCTATTCTTTCATATTTTGTGACACACATTCCTTCCTTTCTCCCTCCTTTCTATGAATGTTTATTATGGAACTAGTATGTATCAGACACTGTGCTGGAGACTAATTAACAGTCAACAATCTCACAGTCTAGAAAGGGCAACAGACATGAACAATGAACAAGTATTGTAAAGTGCTGCAGGTACAAGGATAGCTGTATGAACAGAGGACAGTGGGGTTACAGAGGAGTCAGTTCACCTGGGGAGCTTCATGAAGGCTTCAGTGTTCAATGGATTCTTAAAAATGGAGGATATGGCCAGGCACAGTGGCTCACACCTGTAATCCCAGCACTTTGGCAGGCTGAGACAGGCAGATCACCTGAGGTCAGGAGTTCGAGACCAGCCTGGGCAACAGTCAGGATAGCCCCACTGCACTCTAGCTGGGGTGACAGAGCAACACTCTGTCTCAAAAAAAAGAAAAAAAGGAGGAGGAGGAGATATTTAGTAGCACCCATGGGCTATTAAAAAAAGGGAGGATGTGTCTGGCAGACAGGGAGAGGAAGGGCAGCACATGAAGGAAAGGTGCTCAGGTGTGATACTGCATGGCATATGTAGCCAGCTGCAAATAATATGGCAAGAATGGAAATGACAATGGATGGGATATTAGGGGAGAAGTTTACCCAGCAAGACCAGGCTGGAGAGGTCAGCGAAGGCCAGATTGGAACCTACTCAAGACAGTGCTTGCTCAGGTTCTACCTCCTCATGAAATTACAAGCAGGAAATAAGACACATATGCCAAGCAGCTGTGGCTTAGCCCGTATCCCCAGCCATGCCATGACCCATATATGCCCAGTCCAGGTCAAAGGAGAGAATGCGTTGGCTGTCCTCAGTACCAGACCCACATTACATCTGGAGTATCATATTTAGGGCCTCCGTGACAAATTAGGGGCTTTGATGAGGCAAAAGAGTAAATATCATCTCTGTTACTCTGTTTTGGCCGCAGCCAGATGTCTAAAAGTATGATTTCATGCTGGGTGCAGTAGCTCATGCCTGTAATCCCAACACTTTGGGAGGCCAAAGCAGGAGGATCACTTGAGCCCAAGAGTTCGAGACCAGCCTGGGAAACAACAACAACAACAAATTTTTAAATTAGCTGTGCGGGCCAGGCGCAGTGGCTCACACCTGTAATCCTAGCACTTTGGGAGGCCGAGGCAGGTGGATCATGAGGTCAGGAGATCGAGACCAGCCTGACCAACATGGTGAAACTCCCATCTCTACTAAAAATACAAAAATTAGCCAGGCATGGTACTGTATGCCTGTACTCCCAGCTACTTGGGATGCAGAGGCAGGAGAATTGCTTGAACCCAGGAGGCAGAGGTTGCAGTGAGCAGAGATTGTGATACTGTACTCTGGCCTGGGTGACAGAGCGAGACCCAGTCTCAAGAAAAACAAAATTAGGGGAGGGAGGAGGAGGTTAAAAAAAAAAAGAAAAAAAAAGTAGCTGTGTATGGTGGTGTGCACTTGTAGTCCCTGTTACTCAGGAGGCCGAGGTGGGAAGATCGCTTGAGCCCAGGAAGGTGATGCTGCAGTGAGCCATGATTGCACCACTTTACTCCAGCCTGGGTGACAGAGCAACTCCCTGTCTCAAAAAAAAAAAAAAAAAAAATGATTTCTTAATTGAAAAATGTAAAAATTGGCCGGGTGCGGTGGCTCATGCCTGTAATCCTAGCACTTTGGGAGGCCGAGGTGGGTGGATCACCTGAGGTCAGGAGTTCAAGACCAGCCTGACCAACATGGTGAAACCCCATCTTTAAAAAAAAAATTTTTTTTAATCTAAAAAAAAAAGAAAAATGTAAAAATTATATGCGTTGCTCCACTTAATTCCAGGCAAAGCCAAATGATAATGCACCAGTGAGTCACCAGTGAAATTGCATTTAAAATCAACAGTCTCAGAGCCAAGAGCGGCCCTGTGAAAGGAGGCAGCCGGCCTCTGGGCTTGGTGTGGGCTGACCACTGGGGGGCCGAGTGCATCTGCTGGACTGAAGGCAGAGTAATTTTTTCATCTCATCTAGGAGAATAAAGAAGATATGGAGCAGAGGAAAGGCATGGAACATTCTCCCTTCCTATCTTACACAGGGAGGTAGTCATCTACACTAAAGCAAAACTTCCTTATCATAGGAAGACCATTTTCCTTGACCTTTAGGTGATGTTATAGTCATCTCAAAAGGAAAATGAAACTCAACTCGGGACTTGATTGAACACAGAGAATCCCCTGGGATGCAGTTATCCTGCCACTTCTCCAGGAAGAAAGAAGCAAATTACATGGGTCTTTTGTCACTGTTTGCTTAATTATAAAGAAATTACTTTGCAAGCTGAATACTAATGTGTCATTTGAAACAGGGGCTTAGATGGTGGCACTTGTGAATTCTTTCCCTTTTGTTCCAAATCAAAAGACTAAATAAATAGCAAATATGAATGGAAAAAAAAAGACTTCGCCGGGCGCAGTGACTCACACCTGTAATCCCAGCACTTTGGGAGGCTGACAAGGGTGGATCACAAGGTCAAGAGATTGAGACCATCTTGGCCAACATGATAAAACCTCATCTCTTCTAAAAATACAAAAATTAGCTGGGCATGGTGGCGCCTGCCTGTAGTCCCAGCTACTTGGGAGGCTGAGGCAGGAGAACTGCTTGAACCTGGGAGGCGGAGGTTGCAGTGAGCCAAGATCACGCCACTGCACTCCAGCCTGGGTGACAGAGCCCATCTCAAAAAAAAAAAAAAAAAAAAAGACTTCAAAACAGTGTGGAACTATGGAACTATGGAACTGGATGCCATCCAAGAAGACTGGAAAAATATACTCTGATCTCTTTATGCAGTAGAGCCAGGCTTTTCAAGATACAGACCAATGAGAAAGGTGTTTGTTTGTTTGTTTTGAGACAGTTTCGCTCTTTTTGCCCAGGCTAGAGTGCAATGCTGCGATCTCCACTCACTGCAACTTCCATTGCCCAGGTTCAAGTGACACTCCTGTCTCAGCCTCCTGAGTAGCTGGGATTACAGGCACATGCCACCAGGCCCAGCTAATTTTTATATTTTTAGTGGAAAAGGGGTTTCACCATGTTGGCCAGGCTGGTCTTGCGCCATTGCACTCTCAGCCTCCCAAAGTGCTGGGATTACAGATGTGAGCCACCACGCCTGGCCATACCTTTTTTTTTTTTTAATGTGGAATGTGTGAACTGATTGTCTTCTTTCATGCACCTTCTGAAGCATGCAGAACAGGGACTCTCATTCCTCTTTTAGAGACAAGAAAACCAGGGCCTGTAGGACCTATCCTCCAGAAGGTTGTCGTAAGAGCTAGGCTTCTCATAATGCCCTCTCAGGTCTCTGTCCCATGCTAGGGCATTGTCCTTGTCCCTGAGGCCTCTCTTCCCATCTCCTTTCTACAGAGGTGGTTAAGTCATTCCCTGGGAATGTGATGTCCTCAGTTCTTAATTCACCAGCATCTAAGGCTCTGTATAAAGAACTGAAGACCAGGGTCTGCCATGACAGTTCATGTGCAGAGGAATTATCCAGGAAAGGGCAGTTTATCAGGGCTTTGGGAAGGTGACATTCAAAAAAGCCCATCTCAACCTGCAAGGCTATGTGTAACTCACACTACTATTACATACCTTTGGTAAAAATAAGTTAAGTCACAGGATAGATATCACTTTTGATTACTTTTGAAAGTGTTTTTTTTTTTTTTAGAGACAGGGTTTTGCCATGTTGGACAGGCTAGTTTCCAACTCCTGACCTCAAGTGATCCGCCCGCCTCGGCCTCCCAGAGTGCTGGGATTACAGGTGTGAGCCACTGCGCCCAGCCTGAAAGTGGTTTTTTTTTTTTTTTTTTGGAGATAGAGTTTCACTCTTGTTGCCCAGGCTGGAGTGCAATGGTGCGATCTCAGCTCACTGCAACCTCCACCTCCTGGGTTTAAGTGATTCTCCTGTCTCAGCTTCTTGAGTAGCTGGGATTACAGGCGCATACCACCATGCCTGGCTAATTTTTAATTTTTTTTTGGTTTTGAAACAGAGTCTTGCTCTGTCGCCCAGGCTGGAGTTGCAGTGATCTCGGCTCACTGCAACCTGTGTCTTCTGGGTTCAAGCAATTCTCCTACCTCAGCCTCCCAAGTAGCTGGGATTACAGGTACCTGCCACCATGCCCAGCTACTTTTTGCATTTTTGGTAGAGACAGGATTTCACCACATTGGCTAGGCTGGTCTTGAACTCCTGACCTCAGGTGATCCACCTACCTTGGCCTGCTAAAGTGCTGGGATTACAGATGCGAGCCACCTTGCCCAGCCTAATTTTTATATTTTTAGTAGAGACAGGGTTTCATCATATTGGTCAGGCTGGTCTTGAACTCCTGACCTTAGGTGATCACCTTCCTCAGCCGCCCAAGTGCTGGGATTACAGGCATGAGCCACCACACCCAGCTGGCCTCAAAGCACTTTATAATATGAACTCAGTAGGTTCTTTTAATATCCTTAAAATATGGTAATAACAATATTTAACATTTATAATAATAATATTTAACACTTTACATCCTTTGCATGTTATCCTCAGAATAACCCAATGAAGGTAAGTAGTATAATCACGTCAACATTGAGAGAAAGAGAAGTTAAGTAATTGCCCAGGGTTACTCAGCTGCTAAGTGGAGGAGCCAAGATTTGAATCCAGACACTTGGCTTCAGAGTCTGTGTCCTTAAACCACTATGCTCTCTGCCTTCCCAATATTATCATGTGTTATATCAAAGGAGGAAATTGAGACAGTGCAGTTGGTAAACTGCCTGACCTCACACATAGTCCCATTACATCATGACTAAGAGACAGAACCAAGGTCTTTCCTTTGAAAGCCAAGCCCCATTAGAATGTGACAATTGAGATTAGCAGCCATTTCTACTTTAGACGGCTTTCCTAATAGGAAGGATTGCAGAGGGTGAGGGGTTGCGTCCGGAGTGGGAGGCCAAAGGCATGCTGATATTTGCCTTGAGAAGACAATGGCTATCTTTATGTTTAGCAGCAGAGGATGGATGAAGCTGTGTAAATGGGAGCTGCTTGGTGAACTGACCCCGGAAGCCAGTCTGCAGGAACAGGAGCTTGGCAAAGTTTGGGCCAAGGAAGGTGATGCTCCCCGCGCTTTACTATGAAGGCATGCAGCAGCATATAGGGAGAGAGAGTACAAACACATTACACTGCCACCCCCCGCAGATGCCATTTACCCCCATTTCACTACTGTCCAGGAAAGGGCAAATTCACTCTCCCTGCTGTCTAGATCAGAAGCCCCACCTCCTGCCTTCCTTTTGGAACCCTCCAAGACAGCGCAGCTCCCAATACCCACTGACCTATCAAATGGGCTGGCCACCTCCACCTCTGCCAAGCCCTGTTCCACCCAAGGCTTAGCCTTAGATTCCGGTTGGATGCCACAACTCAAATGCTGGACCAACTCAGGAACTGTGGCTCAGTGAAGCAGGGCTGTGCTTAAGGCAAAGCTCAGGGTTAGGCACCTCCCCACTGTGGGCAGGTAGGGGTTTTACTCACTAGCTCTGGCCAATGAGAACAAACTATTTCATCAAGGCTAGGTCTCCCTCATCTCAAAGCCAGCACCCTGATCATTTAAGATGCCTTCCACCTCATTGTCCTTAGCGGTCTTTGCTAGGATTCAGAATTCTGTCAAGTTGCTTCGTGAACTGGTGTGTTATCTGCCCCTAAATACAATGACAGAATGGGGTCGGCAGAGCTAGTTCTGGTCACCAGAGAAATCAGAGCTCAATATGGAAAGGAGGAAGGATAAAACTGTTCCTATTCAGAAATGATGTGATTGTCTATGACTATGTAAAAACACTAAATCTACAAAAGAACTCCTAGAACATGACTTTAGCACTCACAGGATAAAAGGACAGCAATCAAAAATCAATTATGGTCTGGCACAGTGGCTCACACCTGAAATCCCAGCACTTTGGGAGGCCGAGGCGGGTGGATCATGAGGTCAGGAGTTCGAGACCAGCCTTTCCAAGATGGTGAAACCATGTCTCTACTAAAAATACAAAAATTAGCCAGGTGTTGTGGCAGGCGCCTGTATTCCCAGCTACTTGGGAGGCTGAGGCAGGAGAATCGTTTGAACCTGGAAGGCAGAGGTTGCAGTGAGCCGAGATTGCACCACTGCACTCTAGCCTGGGCAACAGAGCAAGACTCTGTCTCAAAAAAAAAAAAAAAATCAGTCATAATTCTAGACAGGCATGGGGACTCATGCCTGTAATCCCCATGCATCTTAGCACTTTGGGAGGCTGAGGCAGGTGGATCAGCTGAGGTCAGGAGTTCGAGACCAGCCTGGCCACTATGTGAAACCTTGTTTCTACTAAAATTACAAAAAAATCAGCCAGGTGTGGTGGCGCGTGCCTGTAGTCCCAGCTACTTGGGAGGCTGAAGCACAAGAATTTCTTGAACCCAGGAGACAGAGGTTGCAGCAAGCCAAGATCGTGCCGTTGCACTCCAGCCTGAGTGACAGGGCAAGACTTTGTCTCAAAAAAAAAAAAAAAGAAAAGAAAAAAGAAAAGAAACCAAATGATTAGAAATCAAAATGAAATGATGGGAGGGAGGAATAAAAAGCTAAGATGCTGGCAGTGATCATTTCTATGGAGTTTACTAATTTACAGCGTTCAGTACTTTCACAACAGCCCAGGGGAGGGAGGAGGGAACAGGGAGCTTGGGGAACACCTGCATCCTCATCCACCCTGTTGTGAAATCCCTTTGGGGGTTGCTGCCTCAAGCTGTGGGTGTTGTCGAAAGGCTCTTCAGGGGGTTCTTTTCACTTTCTGAGGAAGAACCAGTCTGACTGGTAGCCTCAGCATCACCTGAGAACCTGTCAGAAACAAAAATTCCTGGCTGGGCATGGTGGCTCACGCCTGTTATCCCAACACTTTGGGAGGCCAAGGTGGGCGGATCACTTAAGGTCAGGAGTTCAAGACCAGCCTGACCAACATGGTGAAACCTCATCTCTACTAAAAATACAAAAATTAGTTGGGCATGGTGGCACATGCCTGTAATTCCAGCTACTCAGGACCCTGATGCAGGAGAATCGCTTGAACCCGGGAGGCAAAGGTTGCAGTGAGTGGAGATTGTGCCACCGCACTCCAGCCCAGGCAACAGAGCTATACTCTATCTCAAAAATAAATAAAAATTAAAATTAAAAAATAAAAAAATTCCTCCCAATTAGGAGGAAGGTAAGGTTTAGCAATGTGTTTGAACAAGCCAGGTGATTCTGATGTGCACCTATATTATTGTTCAAACCAGTGACTTCCTGTGACAAAGGCACAAGGGCTGCTGGAGGTTTGTGGCACCCTCTGCTGGTGCCCATCGGCAAAGGTTGACTTCTGAACCAAAAAAAAAAAAAAAGGTTCTCATTAACTCTAGTTTGTCAGGCTGTGCATTAAAAAAAAAAATTTAAGCAAAGAAAAGTTAAAAATCCTGCTTGCTATATTCTATCCAGGGCTGCCTTGTCCCATTGTAGCTGTATTTTCCTTCTGCTCTGTTGCAGCTTTCATCTCTTTGCACATCCTTCAGTTCTTCCACAGTCCTAATAAAGGACCCAGAAGCACTTGATGAAACCTTCAAGCATAACATTGTCTAGGGCCAGACAAATTGGCCCACACAGGAGCTGGGTGGAGACAGCTTTCTCTGCCTTGGCCTACACAGGTCACTCCGGCTACAATGGAGATGTGAGGTGGAGATGTGAGTCACTCTCCTGCACAAAACCCAGATCCTCCACTGACTTCCCATGTCACTTGAAGCAAAATTAAGTTTTCACCAGGACCTTTGAGGACTATATGACTAGAGCCTAGCTACTTCTTAAGTTCTCTATCAATCACTTTTTTTTTTTGAGACGGAGTTTTTGCTCTGTCACCCAGGCTGGAGGGCAGTGGCATGATCTCAGCTCACTGCAACCTCTGCCTTCTGGGTTCAAGCAATTCTCCCACCTCAGTCTCCTGAGTAGCTGGAATTACAGGCACACGCCACCACGTCCAGCTAATTTTTGTATTTTTAGTAGAGACGGGGTTTCACCATGTTGGTCAGGCTGGTCTCAAACTCCTGACCTTGTGATTAGCCCGCCTCGGCCTCCCAAAGTGCTGGAATTACAGGCATGAGCCACCGCACCCCGCCAATAAATATTCTTTCAAAACATCTTCCATAGCTCAGATCCTGTACATCTATAATGAAGCCTTCCATCTGGGACAGGTAAAGCTGGGTCTTTGGAATGTCTTCCAGGTGATGGTAGGGCCAAAAATCGCTACTGCAGGCAGACAAGTTCAACATTACCCTTTACAGAACTTTAAAACAGAGAGCAACTGAGTCCTCTGGGCTTTCCCTTGGACCAGATAGGACTTAGCCTCCTACAGGTGCTCAGGGAAGACAATGATCGGAAAAAAAACTGCTACTTTTTATTTTTTTTTAAAGATGGGGTTTCACCATGTTGGTCAAGCTGGTCTTGAACTCCCGACCTCAGGTGATCCGCCTGCCTTGGCCTCCAAAGTGCTTAGATTACAAGCGTGAGCCACCACTCCTGGCCAAAACTGCTACTTTTTAACGGCAAGAGATGGCCAACGTACTATGTTACAAATTAAACAGGAGAAATACTCCTCAATCTGCTAAATCACCTTCCTGGCTGGGCACCGTGGCTCATGCCTATAATTCCAGCACTTTGGAAGACCAAGGTGGGAGGACTGCTTAAGGTCAGGAGTTCGAGATCAGCCTGAACAACATAGTGAGACCCCCATCTCCACACACACACACAAAAGATTTAAAAGTATAATTTTAAAATCATCTTTCTTTTCCCACTCAACATCTTACAGTCATATGGGCTTTAACAAGTCATAGTTAGCAGTTTAGTTTCCCAGAAAGATTTGCATATCAACCAAGTTGTCGCCATTCCATCAATTCCTTATAATACTATTTTAAAAACATTTTTGAAGCCTACTTTTGTAGCTAGGAAATTAAAATACCATTTTATTATTATTATTATTTTTGAGATGGAGTTTCACTCGTTGCCCAGGCTGGAGTGCAGTGGCGGGATCTCGGCTCACCACAACCTCTACCTCCTGTGTTCAACCGATTCTCCTGCCTCAGCCTCCCGAGTAGCTGGGATTACAGGCGCGTGGCACCACGCCTGGCTAATTCTTGTATTTTTAGTAGAGACAGGGTTTCTCCATGTTGGTCAGGCTGGTCTCGAACTCCTGACCTCAGGTGATCCACCTGCCTTGGCCTCTGAAAGTGCTGGGATTGCAGGTGTAAGCTACTGCGCCCAGCCTAAGATACCATTTAAAAATCTATAAAATTAGGCTGGGCGCAGTGGCTCCTGCCTGTAATCCCAGCACTTTGGGAGGCTGAGGCAGGTGAATCACCTGAGGTCAGGAGCTCGAGACCAGCCTGGCCAACATGGTGAAACCGTCTCTACTAAAAATACAAAAATTAGCCGGGCATGGTGCCACGCGCCTGTAATCCCAGCTACTCGGGAGGCTGAGGCAGGAGAATCACTTGAACCTGGAAGGCGGAGGTTGCAGTGAGGAGACTGCACCATGGCACTGGGCAATGAGAGCAAAACTGTGTCTCAAAAAAATAAAATAAGGCTGGGCATGGTGGACCACGCCTGTAATCCCAGCACTTTGGGAGGCTGACGCGGGGGGATCACCTGAGGTCAGGAGTTCGAGACCAGCCTGGCCTACGTGGTGAAACATCGTCTCTACTAAAAATACACAAAATTAGCCGAGCGTGGTGGTGGGTACCTGTAATCCTACTTGGGAGGCTGAGGCCGGAGAATTGCTTGAACCCAGGAGGTGGAGGTTACAGTGAGCCGAGATTGTGCCATTGCACTCCAGCCTAGGCAATAAGAGCAAAAGACTCTGTCTCAAAATAAATTTAAAAGATAAAATAAAATTTATAAAATTGGCAAAAATAAATTCTGTAACACATTGCTTTGGCAATGGTGTGAACAGGCAAACTCATGCATTATAGTGGAAGAGTAAAGTGGTACAACCTCTTTTGAGGTTAACCTGAAAATAAAATTTAAAATGCATGCGGCTGAGCATGGTGGCTCACACCTGTAATCCTAGCACTTTGGGACACCAAGGCAGGTAGATCACTTGAGCTCAGGAGTCTGAGACCAGCCTGGGCAACACGATGAAATCCCGTCTCTGCAAAAAATACAAAAATTAGCTGGGTGTGGTGGTGGAACATGTACCTGAAGTCCCAGCAACTTAGGGGGCTGAGATGGGAGGATCACTTGAATCTGGGAGGTCAAGGCTGCAGTGAGCTGAGACTGCACCACTGCACCCCAGCCTGGATGACAAAGAGACACCCTGTCTCAAAAAATATAATAATTATATTTTAATTATAATAATTATTATATTATATTATATATATTATATATAATATATAATAAATTATATAATAATATAAATATTATATTATTATATTATATATAATAATATAATAACAACATAATTTTTAAAATGCACAAAGACTTTGACCCAACAACTTCAATTTTACCAATTTATTCTACAGATAAACTTGTACACATACAAAGTAACAGTATTGTGGCATGGTTCAAATAATAATCTAAACTCCATCTTTCAGGGAATGAGTAAATAAATTATAATATTTGTACAATGGAATATCATACTGCCATACTGTAAGAATGAAGCCAATCTCATTCTGTATGTACTTATACAGAGAGACACTAACATACCATTCGAAAACGAGGAAAGCAGCTCCTGACAGTGAGGAGCTGGCCTGCTCCCAACACCTAGAATTCTCTGATGCTGGAAGCTGGCCTGGCACTCACTCACAGCTAGGCCTTATTGTTCTGCTGCTGAACATAAAAAGTTTCACAGATCATCAACATCAGACAAGGAGATGGGTGACCATGATGGATCAAGGTAAAAACAAGACTACTTAGTTTTTTTGTTTAGTTGGTTTTTTGAGACGGAGTTTCACTCTTGTCACCCAGGCTGGAGTGAAGTGGTATGATCTCGGCTCACTGCAAACTCCACCTCCCAGGTTCAAGTGGTTCTCCTGCCTCAGCCTCCTGAGTAGCTGGGATTACAGGCGACTGCCACCACGCCCGGCTAATTTTTGTATTTTTGGTAGAGACAGGGTTTCATCATGTTGGCCAGGCTGGTCTTGAATTCCTGACCTCAGGTGATCTGCCTGCCTCGGCCTCCCAAACTGCTGGGATTACAGGCGTGAGCCACCGCACGCAGCCAAAAACAAGACCACTTAGGAATCATGTCTGAACATAGATAAAAGCATAAACATTACTGAAACCACAAAAATGACCAAACATCCCTCTATCCTGGCTAATATGAATGACTGCTGTTTCATTCCTCCTGCCTTGCTAAGATTTATTAAGATATTCAATAATAGAAATACGCCCATCTAATCCAGAACAGAGTCTCACTTCAGTAAAACCTTCTCTGGAAGCTGCATAACTCGAGCCCACATCCTGTCCTTTCCACCACCTTCCCACTGAGATGCCCCACAATTCCCCATGGTGTGTGTTCCCCATTATAACAAGCAAAAACCCAAGTTACTCAACTAAGGTGTGTCCTTGATCCTTGGCTAGAAGGCACTGGCACAGTTAAGTGAAATAAGCAAGATATGAAACCACATGTATATGTGCATATATATGTATATGCTACAGTTGGAGTAAAATAATGTAAACACAAAATTTTTAAAATATGTTTGTAGGCCGGGTGCAGTGACTCACTCCTGTAATCCCAGCACTTTGGGAGGCTGAGGGCGGGCAGATCACCTGAGGCCAGCAGTTCGAGACCAGCTTGGCCAACATGGCGAAATCCTGTCTCTACCAAAAATACAAAAAATTAGCCGGGCATGGTGGCAGGCACCTATAATCCCAGCTACTGGGGAGGCTGAGGCAGGAGAATTGCTTGAACCCGAGAGGTGGAGGTTGCAGTGAGCCGAGACTGTGCCACTGCACTCCAGTCTGGGCAACAAAAGAAAAACTATATCTAAAAAAAAAAAAAAAAAAAAAAACATCTAAACTCACTGTATTTTCTATTCCACCAAGCTCCTTAAGGTCTCTTCTGGACTATTTTTTCCCAGAGTTCTCAAAAAGACTAGCTGGGCCAGTGCTACAGAGGCTACATATTAGCAGTGATCAAGAAGACAAATTCAGTCGTGGATTAAGCAGATATGGTCCTATACCTGTGACAATTCTTAGCATTCTAACTACTCCCCAGTTCTGGGCTAAGTACCACAGATTTAAAGTTACAGAGCTCAATCATGTGCTTGTTTTTTTGGAGGCAGGGTCTCACTTTGTCACCCAGGCTGGAGTGCAGTGGCACAATCTTGGCTCACTGCAACCTCCAACTCCCGGGTTCAAGTGATCCTCCTGTCTCAGTCCCCCAAGTAGCTGGGACTACACACACACACACACACACACCACCATGCTTGGCTAATTTTTGTATTTTTTGTAGAGATGGGATTTTGCCATGTTGCCCAGGCTGGTCTTCAATTCTTAGGCTCAAGCAATCAATCAGTTTGCCTTGGCCTCCCAAAGAGCTAGGATTACAGGGGTGAGCCACTACACCTGGTCAATCATTTGCAAAAACTAAAATTCATTATATAAAAAATTGACCATCTCCATTAATAATGAAAAGTCATTTCAATAAGAAACTGCAATTCAACTTTCAAATGTTTTATTTTTAGTGTTTTTAAACATTTTAATACAACAAAGATATAAAATAATATATATTAGTTAAATCTGGATTTAATTTAGAATCAAGATATTTACTTATGTACAACACTGTGCTTCAAGGTATGGCTACCACAGGAACTTTCACATCTTCAAGTAATACTAGTTTCTCTGTGGATAGGGAGACATTTAGGTAGAATTCACAAAACAAAACATGTCCATTTTAGTCCAAGCTAATTTTGCTTCCCCCATTAAAAGTACCAGTTTCCACTTTCTTTGTTCCACATCAGAAATACTTCATTTTTCTAATAATACATTGATTCTCGGAATAAAAAATCAGTAAAATTGAACATTTTTAAGATGCCATTACTAACTGATAATATTGGAGAATTGGCTATGTTCAATTCTGTAGACAACCCAGTCCTTCAGATCGAAAGAGACCTGAAGTAACAATGAAATCACCATAGTGTTCTTTCTCTTGCCATATCAGGCACAAACCTTCCTCATGCTGACATGGAATACATTGAATAAGAAGTCCTTTGGTTAATTTCGGGTAGAATGTATTCTAAAAACCAGAATAGCTGAAATATGGCTTACAGAATTCAGAGATATTTGTACAGAACTTGATGCAAAGTAATTGGTTACATTCTAGTTATCTGAAATTATATAGTTATTTTAGTTATCTGAAATTATATCTGAAATATAACTAAATTACATTTACTTATCTGAAATTATTGGCATTACATCCAGGTGAGGTGAAAAGGGAGTCTAAAACCTAGTTTCACACTAATTTTAGTCATTCAAAGCTACTCAAAGACAGGGAAAAGAATAAAAAAACCTGCTTGGTCTCTTTCTGTTCTTCTCAGTCACCTGAAGCATTCTGACTCTGATGTTACCAACAATTCTGCTGTATAGCAGTACGGGGAAATTCAGGCTCAACTGCTGACAACCACAAACTGTTAAACTGTCAAGTTGGCATTAAAACTGACATCTTTACTGGCTTAGAAACTGTCTAAATGAAACCAATACTGTTTAAGAAAGCAACTGGACTATTCTACAAGAGCTTTCTTGTCTCAAATGCCTGAATACCTTAAAGAACTGGCAAATGACTGTATCACAATTACCTTTAGCATGAAGAAAACTTAAGTCTACAAAAGACTATCAAATAATTAGATTTATTAAATTAGAGTTTAAAACAAGAATGTGGTTAACATTCTTAGGCAATTTAGATCTAGAATCTTTTTAAAAAGTTTACTATGAAATTAATGGTGAGACTGACTTTTGCTGAATACAGTCAAAGCAGATTAGTGTTATAAATATGACTTTGTGAATATATGAGTAATACTTTTCCAACAGATGTTTCTAAAACAGACTGTTTCTTATCAGCTATAAAAGAATCTGGCTCCTCTGTTCCCCATTTACAAATTATAGGATTTCTGGAAAAAAACACAGGCAGGGACAGGGCACAAAAGACCACTGCTCACAGAGTAGGAGTTACATTCCCTGCAGGTATCTTGGTCAGTGGGTTCTGGTCTCTCTGTCACTGGGTTTTTCCCGTGAATAGCCCGCATTATTTAACTGACTGCTTCTAAGGCTAAGTTCATTGCTTTCTGATTTCAAAGGATACAAATAAATAGAGCCAGAAGTTCTATTTTTGCCCTAGCAATTCTGGTCAGAGAACGATGGAGAGGATAGCCAAAGAATTCTTGCAGCACAGCCAAGAAAGGTTTCCCCCAAATTATTTGGTGACAACAGCAAACCTGCCTTCTTCAAAACCTCTTACTCTCTACCAACTCTTCAGTTACTCTTCAATAACACTACCCTGCCTGGTCTTAAAAAAAAAAAAGAAAAGAAAAAAGAAAAAAGAAAAAGGAAAAAGAAAAAAGGTGACACTGCTCTCAGGAACACAGAAAATGCATCGAGGACTTGCAACATAACCTCCAGTTTGCATCCCCAAACCAAAAACATTTTGGTTTCTTCTATACTAAAGTCTCCATGATGACATAAGCCTCTCACAAGTCTGCACCTATAGAACCAAACACAATGTCAAAAAATATGCAGACCCAAGGCATACAGCTTCTCTGCTTAGCCACATGCACAGATAAAATGTAAACATAAATACTATCTTCATTGTGATTTAGATTTTAACCAGAAAAAAATTATGAAGACAAAAATCTGGAAATTTCTGGACAAAACAAAAAGCAACTAAAATATAGGTTTCATGTTTAGGTAAAACTGAAAATAATTTTGTCTCAATGTTTTCCAAGAAAGAGATGATTAATTTATGTAAACACTGCCTTATAATAATAATAGTTAAAACAATGAGTTATAAACCTAACTTACATTTTCCTCAAAACATATATGAGCAAATGCAAGGCTGAAAAGTTATTTTACAATCTCCATTGTGGTTAGGCACTCTCAATGTCAATAGCTCTGCAAAGTTAGTTGCATTTCTTTTTCTATTTGGTTCTAGAATAGAATTTATATTAAGGAAACAAGACTGAGGTTAATAGCTATTTAATTTTTTGTCATTTATTTATTTATTTATTGAGACAGGGTCTCACTCTGTCACCCAGGCTGGAGTGCAGTGGCATGATTATAGCTCACTGTAGCTTCAACCTCCTGGGGCTCAAGTGATCCTCCTGCCTCAGGTTCCCATGTAGCTGGGACCACAGGCATGCACCACCATGCCCTGCTAATTTTCTAAAAAACTTTTTGTAGAGACAAGGCCTCACTTTGTTGCCCAGGCTGGTGTCGTACTCCTGAGCTCAAGTGATCCTTCTGCCTCGGCCTCCCAAAGTGCTGGAATTACAGGCATGAGCCACTGAACAGATTTTTTTTTTTTTTTTTGAGATGGAGTCTCACTCTGTCACCCAGGCTGGAGTGCAATGGCGCAATCTCAGCTCACTGCAACCTCTACCTCTTGGGTTCAAGCAATTCTTGTGCCTCAGCCTCCCAAGTAACTGGGATTACAGGTGTGTGCCACCATACCCAGCCAATTTTTGTAGTTTTAGTAGACGAGGTCTTGCCACATTGGCCAGGCTGGTCTCGATCTGACCTCAAGTTATCTGCCTGCCTCGGCCTCCCAGAGTGCTGGGATTACAGGCATGAGCCATTGCACCTGGCCATGTTTTTAAGAGAAGGAGTCTTGCTACGTTGCCCAGGCTGGAATGTAGTAGTTATTCATAGGCATTATCATAACACACTCCAGCCTCTAACTCCTGGCCTCAAGCAATCCTCCTGCTAAGGCTAAGTTAGCCTCTTCAGAACCTGGGACTACAGCCTTGCACCACTGTACTTGACTTAACATTTTAACATTAATATTGCCATAGAGATTTTTGAACTCTTTCCCAAAAGCCAACATCTGTGCCTCCCTAGCTAAATTCAGTCTGTTCTGTCATGTAGAAAAATAAGAGTAACACATCTTTTGATCTCAAGGGTCAAACCACTCTAACTGGCATAGAAAACATCTTTTACTTTTCATGATTATGCAACTTCTTTACATGAGATGTTGGCATTTTGTTCCTAGCATGTAACAGAATCAGCAATTTAAGATATCAGATTCTGAAGTGTGAGATTTAAAAGCATAAAACTTGAATTGCCTTGCACCATTTCTCAAGTGAGAAAAAAATAACGTTCAGAGCAGATACAAATTGGGGTCATTCAACACTAGCTGAGACTTGTTTGTATAACTTCCTTTCCTACCCAATTCATTCAGGCTCCTATATAGCTTATACAGGGGTGGGAATATGACTCAAAGTGCAAAAATAAAATATTTCACCCAGATAAGGAAGGAGCAAGCTTCTGCTATGCAGCCTAATTTTAGGCCTGAGAATGCCAGCACCTTTTCTAAGTCTTTGTTTTAAAATGGAATGTAAAAACTACATAATTAGTATTCCAAGCAGCTAAGCTCATTAGTTGGGGTTGAAATTCTAATTCCATAACCATCCTACTGTCATAACTATTGTATAAAATCATTAAAAATAAAATAACAAATGTTATCACAGAGGTGAAATGACTTAAAGTACTAAATTTCTAGTGTTGCAAATAGCAGCTAAGTTCTATCACTTCCTGACTGCCAAATTAAGACTAAATAGAAAGAATGTATATACACCATTATAAAGTAAAAAACAACAGAACTTTTTCATATCCAAGTATGTCTGAGACTACTTACTTCCAACGGCCAAGAATGAGGAATTTCAAAAACCGAAAAGTGATATTATGCTTGCTATAAGTTTCTTTTCAGGAGAAAACAATTCTTTGCATGCATACTTCCCTAGTTAACGACATAAGAACTTTATCTAACATCTGTAAAACACTCCTATTTGGCTCATTAAATAACATCATTAAAAAAGCATAAAATTGGACTGTCATCTAACAACTATAGCACAAAGTTATTCCAGGTACCTTTACCACTAACATTAAATTCATTTATTTTTATAGATGCAGCCATTTTTCCTTCATGAATACTTACTGATGGTCATACTGAACACTCAGAACAAAATAGGTACTGCATCTTTTGTTGCATCTTTGGTGAAAAATGCCAGCCCTACATTTGCATTAATGAGGAGGCCAATGGCATCCTGGTCAGTACTCTGTCACATCATAAATGGTCTCTTTCATTCTCTTCTTATTTCAGGCATCCTGGTATGCTCAGTATACTTAAAGATGGTTCAGAAGGCGAAAACTGTTTCCAGTAAAACAGATCATGTCCCAGGGTTGCATTTTTTAAAATGACACAGAGATTAGTCCAAATAACAAGTACTGACCATTTGGTAGGGTTTCTTCTTTTAAAGATAATAAAGAGCTTGAAAATATGTTACGTCTTGACTACAGCTCTACTGGAAATGAAAATCCCTCAACCAGCAAACTGCTGAGTTGACTTGTTTAAAGTTCAATAAGCAAATACTCAACAGGTAAAGGTAACAGCCTGACTTCAATCACAACATCGTCTTCCTAAAGTGAAGGGGCAGAAAACATCTACTTAAGCTTTCTGTTCAAACAACTACATAAGGACTCTTGATTGTTTTTTCTTGGTTTGTATAATGATAACTTTGCTCAGAACAGGAAACTTTAGTTCATCAACATATAAGCCAGGCATCTAGGAACAACCTAGGGGGAGAACGCAAAGTTACTCATTTTCAACAACTATTACATGTTTAATCACAAACTCATTAGAAAGATAGTCTTCATCCAATTAGTCTTTTCATTATTGCTGGTTTTGAAAATGGCCAACAATATTCATTAGGTACTGTGCCATTAACATTGCATTCAAAAAAAGAGAACATGGGAAACCAAATCCTTGCTCTCCTACTCTGCTGATATGCTCTGGTATTGGCCAGAGTATGGTAGTACAAAAAGAGTCTTGTTGTTATATAAAAAGCAATAAACACATCAATGGAATAATGTTCATGGGCAGCCAAGATGAAGAAGATTCCAAAGAGGTTGAGAACCCAGGATAAAGTGTGCAAGAAATTCCAGCTTCTTGGTGTATCTAGGAAAAGGACAGAAAGATCATTTTCGAGCCACATTCCTTCCAGTGCTTCTCAGTCACATATTTCTCAGGTTACGCTGTTTTCCCATTCTTCACAGGATTTGACATGCTTCCCACAGCCTTCACTGCAGCTAGTTATCTAACATGCATAGAAGCACTAAAAAGATACTTACATTCGGTGACAAAGAAATTCAGCATAGTTAGGACAACTGTATGGCCACTGAACATGTAATCTCCACATGTGTGAACGCCAGTCAGGGTCATACCAAAGCCACTCCAAATGGCAAAGGCTCTATGTAATTTCTCCCATACACTGCCATATATCTATAAAGAAAAGCTATGAATTAGTGCTTCAAATGCTTAGGGAAGTAGGAACTTCCCAACATCCATTCCCATTGAAATTCAAATGCTGAATAAATTAGAAATAAGATCTAAGCCAAAGCAGCCAGGCCCTCAGTCTAATGAATTCTAGGTCTGTAATCCCAGCACTTTGGGAGGCTGAGGTAGGTGGATCACCTGAGGTCAGGAATTCAAGACCAGCCTGGCCAACATGGTGAAACCCCGTCTCTATTAAAAATACAAAAATTAGCTGGGCGTGGTGGCAAGCGCCTGTAATCCCAGCTATCTGGGAGGCTGAGGCAGGAGAATCGCTTGAACCTGGGAGGCGGGGGCACCACTGCACTCCAGGAGGGGCGACAAGAGTGAGACTCTGTCTCAAAAAAAAAAAAAAAGGGCTGGATGCAGTGACTGAAACCTATAATCCCAGCGCTCTGATAGCCCAAGGTGGGAAGATCACAAATACAGGAGCTCAAGACCAGCCTGGCCAACATGGTGAAACCCCATCTCTACTAAAAATACAAAAATTAGCCAAGTGTGGTGGTATGCGCCTATAATCCCAGCTATTCGGGAGGCTGAGGCAGGAGAATCACCTGAACCCAGGAGGCAGACGTTGCAGTGAGCCGAGAGTACACCACTGTACTCCAGCCTGGGCGACAGAGTGAGACTGTCTGTCTCAAAATAATAATAATAATTTAAAAAAATAAATGAAATTACTGTAACATGAACTCCTTTATTAAGAGTTCCTTTATAATAAAAAGTTCTCTGTAACACAAAAACATCTCCAAGTTTTTAATCCAATATCACAGTAATATTTGCTTGGCTATTCTTGCCAATAAGACATAGGCTATGACAGACAGAGATCAATGCCTACCATTCAACATCCATTCTCCCCTTTCTCACTGGTAACAGAATCTCAAATATATTGAGGCAGCAATGAACTTAGCCAAAATATTGCCTTTCCCAGCCTCCTTTGTAGCTAGGTATGGCCATGTGACTAAGTTCTGTACAGTGAGATCTAAGTAGAAGTGTTAAAGATTTCTAAGAAGGCTACTTACCAAGGTAAGAGACAACAGTTTTGAGGAAGTCTAACTTTCTACCTTTCCTTCTTCTAGTCTACAACTCAGACTCATTCAACTGGAGTTGAAACTCCAGCAGCCGTCTTGGACCACAAAGTGGCCTTGGGGATACAAGCCAAGTATTGCGATAGAAGACCAGAAAGACAGAAGAATGATGGTTTTTTTTTTTTTTATAACTTCATAAAATTATCACACCAGACCTGGTGTACCTACCTTCAGACTCTTTTTTGAGAGAGAATAAACCATTGTGTGTTTATTAAACCATAGCCACTTTGAATTTCCAGTTATCAGCAGCCAAACCTAATCCCAACTCCCACACATACACCTAAAAAAGCAATCAATTTGGAGGAAGACTTTGAGTGATAACTGCTTTACAAAAGAGGGACAGTCAAGACTATATTTCAGGGATCATTTCTATAGTTTGTTACTAGAGAAGTTTCTCTGAATGTGTAGAGCATAAAAAAAAAAAAAAAGAGGGACAGTGACTTAAAAAATAAGGCATAGTAATATTATAATAATACAATTTAATAATAATAATGGTAAAGAAAGTCGCTAAAATTTTATGTGCATTTACTACGTGCAAGGCATGCTGCTAAGTGCTTTATGTGCTATTGGATTTAATTTCCACAGCAATCCTATAAAGTGATTTAACTATACAGACGAGGAACCTGGCTTACAGAGGTTACATAGCTAGTAAGTAACACAGGCAGGAGGTGAACCCAGGGACCCCAATTCCAAAGCTCTATGTCTTTTTTTTTTTTTTTGAGATGGAGTTTCGCACTTGTTACCCAGGCTGGAGTGCAATGGCATGATCTTGGCTAACCGCAACCTCCGCCTCCTGGGTTCAAGCAATTCTCCCGCCTCAGCCTCCCGAGTAGCTGGGACTACAGGTGTGCGCCACCATGCCCAGCTATATTTTTGTATTTTTAGTAGAGACGGGGTTTCACCATGTTGACCAGGATAGTCTCGATCTCGATCTCTTGACCTCGGGATCCACCCGCCTTGGCCTCCCAAAGTACTGGGATTATAGGCGTGAGCCACCGCACCCGGCCAGCCCTATGTCTTAAAGATTCTATCACAAATTACTGGCCGGGCAAGGTTGCTCACGCTGTAATCCCAGCACGTTGGGAGGCCTATGCAGGTGGACCATGAGGTCAGGAGATCAGGACCATCCTGGCCAACATGGTGAGACCCGTTTCTACTAAAAATACAAAAATAGCTGGGCATGGTGGCAGGCACCTGTAATCCCAGCTACTCGGGAAGCTGAGGCAGGGGAATTGCTTGAACCAGGGAGTTGGAGGCTGCGGTGAGCAGAGATCACGCCACTGCACTCCAGCCTGGCGACAGGGCAGACAGAGCAAGACTCCGTCTCAAACAAAACAAAACAGAACAAAAACAAATATGACCAAAATAAACAACCACATAGATATCACAATCTCATTAGGAATCTCACCTGCTGATTACACACCACTCAGCTTTCCCTTTCTGCCTCATTTGAGGGAAAGGGAGGGAGAAGAATTCATTATTAGAGAGAAAGAAAGAGAATACACATGGGTTTGGTTCTTCCGTGATTGCTAATGAACACAGGCTTAGAGATGTTACTCTGAGAAAGTAAAAAATCATGTAGTAAACAAAGAGAAGGGAATACTAGGAAAATGTCTCAACCAAGGATAGGAACCTAGTGATTACAGTCAAAAGGCAGCTATCTCTTGATCCTTTCTCATCTTAAATGTCCCATATATTCTTCTAGAAAAACAAAAAGTGAAACACAACAGAGCAGAATGAATAGGATGTTTTAACAAAAGAAGGTGTAGAAATATGCTTTAAGTGTTTCTAAATTTCAAAAGCAGGCATGTTCTTGGTTCTGTCCCCAAACGCCTTACTTCTGGGAATGCAATTTCAAGCAATTAATTTAATATAATGAAAGTACCCTATGGAATTCACTGTAAGGGATTTGATTTCTAGTTTCTATCACTTTATCTTTCTATCTATAACAATTGTTGCAAATAATACGGGTCAATAAGTAGGTTATATTATAATTCAAGCCAATTAACAGTATTTAGGGCAGATTTGAGTAGAAATATCTATATATAACCAACTGATAAAAACAGTCATTAGAGACCGTAAAAGGGCTGTTTATACCACAGAGGGATAGTATCTAATTTATTTTGCAGCGTA
Organism: Cacajao melanocephalus; assembly: GCA_963573385.1. NCBI lineage: Eukaryota > Metazoa > Chordata > Mammalia > Primates > Pitheciidae > Cacajao > Cacajao melanocephalus. Next base: position 42,280 of record CAUYLG010077752.1, read on the forward strand.
TGTTGCAGCCCTATGCACATATATCCCTCTCCTTGGTGGCTGTCCTACAATTAAATCCCTTAGCAACAGAAAATTTTCTCTTTTCAGTGTAATAAGTTTATATTTTTCTTCTTTAAAATCTGTCCTTGTTGGGTGTGGTGGCTCGTGCCTGTAATCCCAACACTGTGAGAGGCCAAAATGCGAAAAACACTTGAAGTCAGGAGTTCGAGACCAGACTGGGCAGCTAAGTGAAATCCAGCCTCTACATAAAAATTAAAATTAGCTGGGTGTGGTGGTGCATGCCTATGGTCCCAGCTTCTCAGGAGGCTGAGGCAGGAGGACTGCTTGAGACCAGGAATTTGAGGCTGAGAGTGAGCTATGATCATGCCACTGTACTCCAGCCTGGGTGACAAAGCGAGAATCTGTCTTAAAAAAAATAATAATGACTAAAATAAAATAAAATAAAATCTCCCCTAATCAACTAGCATACTATTTTGGTGAAACTCTTCATACCATGTATGTAGCATAGTATTTTGGAGAAGCTGTGCACATCATGTACAGAAACAAATTCAAAATAAATTAAAGATTTAAAATATAAAAAATAAGACCATAAAAGCATCAGATATTATCTTTCATCAATCAGAATGGCAGTACTGGCAAGAGGGTGAGAAAACGGACATGCGTACATGCTGGTAGTAGTGAAAAACTCATTTTTTCAAGTGAGTATTTTAGCAATACATATCACTTTTTTTTTTTTTGAGATGGAATCTTGCTCTGTCGCCCAGGTTGGTGTGCAGTGGTGTGATCTCAGCTCACTGCAACCTTTGCCTCCTGGGTTCAAGTGATTCTCCTGCCTCAGCCTCCTGACTAGCTGGGATTATGGGTGCCTGCCACCAAGTCTGGCTAATTTTTTGTATTTTTAGTAGAGACGGGGTTTCACCATGCTGGCCAGCCTGGTCTTGAACTCTTGGCCTCAAGTGATCCACCCACCCTGGCCTCCCAAAGTGCTAGGATTACAGGTATGAGCCACCTTGCCCAGTCCATATCATATTTTTTAATGTGTGTGTCCTTTAATTCTATAATTCTACTTCCAATAATTTATCTTAAGGAGATAACTGAATAAGTGCAAAAGCACAATGTACAAGAATGTTTACTATAGCATGGTTTATAAATAGTAAAATTTGGAAACACCCAAAATATACATGATTTGGAGCCTGATAACAATGAAATACTGTTAAAAAGAATGGAATACTATTAAAAAGATGAATATAACCACATGTATTTCTTCAGAAAAAAGTAAACAACATACTATTAAATGAAAAATAGGCTAAAGAACAACGTTTGCAATATAATCCTGTCTTGTTTAAAAAGTATCTATAAAAACTTACATGAGGGCCAGGAGCTGTGGCTCACACCTGTAATCACAGCACTTTGGGAGGCCAAGGCGGGTGGATCACTTGAGGCCAAGAGTTCAAGACCAGGCTGGCCAACATGGTGAAACCCCAACTCTACTAAAAATACAAAAAAATAGCCAGGTGTGGTGGTCCCAGCTACTTGGGAGGCTGAGGCGGGACTTGAACCTGGGAGGCAGAGGTTGTAGTCAGCCAAGATGGCACTACTGTACTCCAGCCTGGGTGACTGGGCAAGACTCCATTTCAAAAAAAACAACTTATATGAGTGCATAAGCATGCTTAAAAATGTTGTGTGGCTATACATGCAATTGTTAACTTATTATTTATTTATTTGAGACAGAGTTTTGCTCTTGTCACCTAGGCTGGAGCACAATGGCGTGATCTCGGCTCACTGCAACCTCTGCCTCCCAGGTTCAAGCAATTCTCCTGCCTTAGCCTCCCAAGTAGCTGGAATTACAGGCATGTGCCAACACACCCAGCTAATTTTTGTATTTTTAGTAGAGACAGGGTTTCACCATGTTGGCCAGACTGGTCTAGAATTCTTGACCTCAGGTTATCCACCTGCCTCAGCCTCCCAAAGTGCTGGGATTCCAGGCGTGAGCCGTGGCGCCCAGCCCAACTGTATTATTTATTGGATGGGGCACAAAAGAATTATGTGAACGTTTATTTTTTAACATATAAATTTCTATATAATTTGAATTTTTATAATAAACATATAATTTTATAATTGGAAAAAATTACTTTTCCTTTTGGGAAAAAGAAAAAAAGATTTCAAACAGCTTTTACCTTAAAAATAACACATTTTCTTGGCATGAAATCCTGTGTCATATTAACCCTTCCCCCTTTCTTACTGGTCTAAGCCTTCCTAATACCAGGAGAAAGTTTTGTCATTCTTCAGCTCAGGGGTATATTTTTAGCTCTTGATCTACTTTGGCTGCTTAATCTTCCCTTGTTGGCATTTCAGCTATGATATTACAGTACAAGAAGTGAACTTAAATGCTGTTACAAACAACATTAAAATACCTACAAAGGTGTTAACACATACATTTATTTGAATATGTGAGAACGTAGAATTAAAGCATAGAGGCCTAGAAAAGTAGGGTTCTTTTGTCCAAATTTGTATATAAACTCTGCAAATTTGTATATAGATTTTAGCCAATTTTGTATATAAAGCACAGGCGATTTTCAGTCTTATTTTGTCCCCATCTGCATAATTTCTTTTCTCTTTAACCTGAAGAGATGTCTATAGCATACCAAACAAACTACAAAGTATAAAATGAAAACCAAACATCAGCCATTATTTTGTTTAATCTCAGAAAGAGTAAAGTTTAGAGTGCTGGGTAGGTGGTCAAACTGCAACTTTTTTTTTTTCCCTTGAGATGGAGCTTCACTCTTGTTGCCCAGGCTGGAGTGCAATGGTGCCATCTCAGCTCGCTGCAACCTCTGCCTCCTGGGTTCAAGTGATTCTCATGCCTCAGCCTTCTGAGTACCTGGGATTCTAGGTGCCTGTCACCATGCCCGGCTAACTTTTTTGTATTTTTAGTAGAGATGGGGTTTCACCATGTTGGCCAGGCTGGGTCTTGAACTCCTGACCTCAGGTGATCCACTCGTCTTGGCCTCCCAAAGTGCTGGGATTACAAGCGTGAGCCACTGCACCTGGCCTGCAACATTTTAAAGGAGTGAGGAGGACAGTGAAGGAACCAGAGCATGCCAAATGAGAAACTTTAAAAATGCTGAGGGTAGTGGGAAAGGAAAAATGATAATTGAAAGAAACTTGTTTTCTATAGCTCCATAGCAGAGAACAAGTTTCAACAGAAATAATAGGGAGGTAGAAGAATCTGGCTTAAGACCTTTACCAAAGTATTTCTATAGTTTTTTAAATAGACATTGCAGATACTAAAAAGCACTTTTAAACACTATAAGCGAAATCTTAGCCCTACTGCGTATAGTGTGCCATCAACCCACCAAGAACAAGAATGATAAAGAAGGTAGCAGACTACCTTTCCAGTACACTGCAGGTGTTGTCCTGGCACGGAGAGGGAGGTCACAAACATGGTAAAGCAGCGAAGCAAGAATACAGTTCCCATCAGACTACAGAGCCTTCGCAGAAGTATTGACCTGTGAAGAGAGCGATCAAAAAGGGGGAAAGATCAGAAGAAAACAAACCAAAAAACCCCAGGCATCAAATATTTACTTCAATGAAGAGCAAGCAGAAAAACCACTAGACTCTTTGAAGAGGACAGAAATCTTAAAGACCATCAAAGACATCACTGTCCAATAGAAGTCTCTGCAATGATGGAAATGTTCAATACACTGTCCAAGAAGCTATTTACATACCATGTGGATCTTAAGGACTTGAAGTGTGGCCAGTATGACTGAGGAACTAAATTTTAAATTTTATTTCATTGTAGTTAATTTAAATTTTGCCACAATGAACAATGCAGACCTAAATTAGATTCTAAGAGCATCATTTCACGGATAAGAAAATATGGCTAAGAGCCCAGGTGTGGTGGCACATGCCTGTCATCTCAGCTACTTGAGAGGCTGAGGCAGGAGAATCGTTTGAATCCGGGAGGCAGAGGTTGGAGTGAGCTGAGATTGTGCCACTGCACTCCAGCCTGGGCAACAAGAGCAAAACTCTCTCTTTCAAAAAAAAAAAAAAAAAAAAGAAAATATGGCTAAGAAAAAGTTAAAAAGTTATATAAGACAGAAGACAAGTAAGCCTGGTGTTAGTCCTATTACTGAAAATTGCTCATAAATTACTTATAAGAGATAAAGTTGGCCAGGCATGGTGGCTCATGCCTGTAACTGCAGCAGTTTGGGAGGCCAAGGTGGGAGGATTGCTTGAGTCCAGGAGTTTGACAACAGCTTGGACAACATAGCCAGACCTCATCTCTACAAATAATAAAAAAATGAGCTGGATATGGTGGTGCACACCTGTGATCCCAGCTACTTGGGAGACTGAGGTGGGAGGGTTGCTTGGGCCTGGGAGAAGGAGGCTGCAGCGAGCCATGATTGTACTACTGCACTCTAGTTTGGGTTACAGAAAGAGACTTGTCTCAAAAAAATAAAAATAAAAAATAAGAAAAGGAAGTAAAGTTAAAAGACCTGTGATTCTAGGGAATATTTTGCTTATTAGTAACACTGTAGGCTAGGTGCGGTGGCTCATGTCTATAATCCCAGAACTTTGGGAGACCAAGGCAGGAGGATTGCTTCAGGCCAGGAATTTGAGATCAGCCTAGGCAACATAGTAAGACCTTGTCTACAAAAAATTAGGCACGGTGGTATGTGCCTGTAGTTCTAGGCTAAGGTGAGAGGACTGATTGAGCCCAGGAGGTCAAGGCTGCAGTGAGCCATGATCATGCCACTATAGGCTGAGTGACAGAGCAACACCCAGTCTCAAACAAAACAAAAAAAACTCATTGTAAATTACTTGATGACAGTAGCTATCGAATACTCATTCTAACTTCTCTTAACAAGCTACAAAATACTAAGTTTTAAAAAAATTAAGTTTTATATCAAGTATATTTCAAACAAACATTTTGAATAACTGTCGTTTGGGTAATGATGAACTGCACTGTGACAACACTAGTACTGTTACATTATTTCTTTAAATTCAGACTAAGATTCCTGAGGACAGGGACCATGCATCACATATTTTTGAAATGATCCTCCCTCACTCAAAAAAAAGCACTGAACACAAGGCCAAGTATGTTTCAAGCATTAGTGTGCACTCCTGGGATGGGGCCTAGGAATCTGCATTTTAATAAGCACCCAGGTGATTCTAATTAAAGTGGTACTAACACTTTGAGAAACACTTTATTTGACTAAGTAAACATTAACACTTGGATTTAATGGGTTATCTCTATGCTTTGTTAAACCTACCAAGGTTTCCTGTAAGGTAAACTCCAGTTTTGAAGAGTAAATTCAAATTCATAAGATCTTGTGAGGCAAAGTTAACCAGAAAGCAGCAACGATACACATGTTTTAAAACCACCTCTGGTTTTAAGCAATCCAGAATTAAAAATATTGCTGCAAAACAGGGCAAAATGGGAGAGAAGGAGGCTCAATGTGGCCTGAAAGTGTGATAAGAATAGTAACCACCAACCTTTCTTTTCACCTTCAGAACACTGAAATAACTGCTCCTTAGGACCTAGAGCTCATCATTGTGGTTTACCTCAAGCACTTCCTGGTGAGGAGAAAGGTCAAAACCTCAAGAGGAACCCTTGTTCCTCTCTCCAGTGTTCCAAAGACAATGGACAGCAGAAGCTACAAATTTTTTTTTTTAAAGCAATCTCAAAAGCTCACACATCTACAATTTTTTTTAACCCCCTCAGGAGCTCTTAGGCAACAGTTACTAATTTTGTCTTTAAATTTTTTGCTCACAATGCCTTGTTTTTTACTTAAATCCACTAATTCCTCCTGCCCATTAAACTATGAAAGAAGCCCCCCATGCTTCCTTTTTTTAATTAAAAAAATTCTTCCAGCTGATGCTGGGTACACTGCCTGTGAGTTAGCCCTGCTCCACAAGAAGCAGTAAAAATAAATAAAATAAAATAAATAAATTCTTTCCTTCATTTTTGGTGAAAGTGCCAAGAATCACTTTCCAATTTAGCAACTTTCTATGCCATCTGAAGTAAACCACACAGTCTATATGTACATGTGGTGCAAAATAATCTTTCTTTTTTTTTTTTTTGGAGACAGGGTCTTACTCTGTCACCCAGGTTGGAGAGCAGTGGCACAATCACATCTCACTGCAACCTTAACCTCCTGGACTCAAGCAATCTTCCCACCTCAGCCTCCTGAGTAGCTGGGACTATAGGCATGTGCCACCACACCCGGTTAATCTTTAAATTATTTTGTAGAGATAGAGTCTCTCCCAGGCTGGTCTCGAACACCTGGGCTCAAGTAATCCTCCTGCCTCAGCCTCCCAAAGTGCTGGGATTACAGGTATGTACCACTGTGCCTGGCCAATAGTCTCTTTTTTAATGGGCTTCCTCCAAGCAGAGAAAATTTCTTCCACCTAAACATCTGACCAAAGAATGTCCTTGGAAGAGTTTCTGTCCTTCTACAGAAAGAGACATTTCCAGTTTGTTTCTAAAGAAAGACAAGGCTTTCTTATCTTTCTTTGTTTCTTTTTTTTTTTTTTTGAGATGGAGTCTCACTCTGCCACCAAGGCTTGAGTGCACTGGTGTGATTTCTGGCTCACTGCAACCTCTGCCTCCCGGGTTCAAGCTATTCTCCTGCCTCAGCCTCCCAAGTAGCTGAGATTACAGGCATGGGCCACCATGCCTGGCTAATTTTTGTATTTTTAGTAGAGACATGTTGGCCAGGCTGGTCTCAAACTCCTAACCTCAAGTGATCCGCCCACCTCGGCCTCCCAAAGTGCTGAGATCACAGGCTTCAGCCACTGAGGCTGGCCTCTTATCTTTCTTTAGATCAGAGATGAGGGTTATCAGCCATACTGCAATGGTTGCCCTATGCCTAATCACCCTCATCTCTGATTATTTCCTTGCAAAATGCATTCAGGATATTATTAAATATGTAGATATTATCTTAGACTGACTTTTGCTCATCAAACTCAAAACATTTTCCTTTGTTAATAACTATGTCACAATTACCATAGAAGAAAATTAACAAGCAAACTGCAAAGAGAAAGATAAGGTTTTATGACCTTGATACAAGAGTCAAAACATGTTCAATCTTTTAATGGAATAATAAGGTACCTGTGCTTGTGAAGAAGAAGAACCAGGAGCCAAATATAGCACAGAATCATGCCACATACTTCCGTCATGGCAAAGGCCCATGGGATTCTAGGAACGCTGGAACAGAACAAAATGATTTTGAATTGAAGAAGTATGGATGTGAATGATGCCACCCTTTTCAGTAAGGTGCTCTTTTAATAATGATCTTAAAATTGGCTTTATATAACTTTTACCTCTTTCAGAAGATGGTATTTAGAGAAACTGGGAGGAAAAAATCTGTGTCATAAAGTACCCCCACCTATCAGAACCTGTTTCTTTTCTTTTTTTTTTTTTTTTTGAGATGGAGTTTCACTCTTGTTGTCCAGGCTGGAGTGCAGTGGCATGATCTCGGCTCACTGCAACCTCCGCCTCTTGTGTTCAAGTGATTCTCCTGCCTCAGCCTCCTGAGTAGCTGTGATTCCAGGTGCCCGCCACCACGCCCAACTAATTTTTGTACTTTTAGTAGAGATGGGGTTTCACCATGTTGGCTAGCCTGGTCTCGAACTCCTGACCTCAAGTTATCTACTAGCCTTGGCCTCCCAAAGTGCTGGGATTCCAGGTGTGAGCCATGGTGCCCAGCCAATCCTGCTGAATTTTATTTTTTTTGAGACAGAGTCTTGCTCTGTTGCCCAGGCTGGAGTGTGGTGGTATGATCTTGGCTCACTGCAACTTTTGCCTCTCGGGTTAAAGCAATTCTCCCAGCCTCAGCCTCCTGAGTAGCTGGGATTACAGGTACCTGCCACCACACCTGGCTAACTTTTACATTTTTAGTAGATACAGGGTTTTACCATGTTGGCCAGGTGGGTTTTGAACTCCTGACTTCAGATGATCTGGCTGCCTCGGCCTCCCAAAGTGCTAGGATTACAGGTATGAGCCACTGCACCCAGCCCCTGCTGGATTTTAAACCTCTACTTTCATTTATTTTCCAAAAGCTCTTTTTCTCTGAATTTTCTTTTGGCCTCTCATTACTGTCACACAGAATGCAACACCTCTTATTTCTCATGAAAATATGAAAGTTGTTTTTTTGAAGTGTTCGCCTGTTCCCTATTTTGTGTTTTCTAATTTACTTTTTTTTTTCTGTTTGCATTGTTTTTCTCAGACGTCTGGTTTCTTGACTGACCATTCATATTTGACCGTAAAGTACTAAAAAAGATAATGAGACATTTTGTGGGCATAGACTGAGCTTTGTCAAGTTGTGGGTTTCACTGAGAGTGAGTGCATGGAGATCTGGTTGATTAAATAAGGATATCCCAAGCCGGGTGTGGTGGCTCACACCTGTAATCCCAGCACTTTGGGAGACTGAGTCAGGTGGATCATCTGAGGTCAGGAGTTTGAGACCAGCCTGGCCAATGTGGTGAAACTCCATCTTTACTAAAAATACAAAAATTGGCTGGGCATGGTGGTGGATGCCTATAATCCCAGCTACTCGGAAGGCTGAGGCAGGAGAATCACTTGAACCAAGGAGGTGGAGGTTGCAGGTAAGCCGAGATTGTGCCACAGCACTCCAGCCTGGGCAAGAAGAGGGAGACACCATCTCAAAAAAAGAAAGAAAGAAAGAAAAGGATATCCTATCCCAACCAGTTATTCACAGTGTTCTTCTCTAGGTTTTCTAAGGAAAGGAATCTTATCCTTCTTGGAAGACTGGGGTTGGGTGAGAAATGAGATAGGAAATAAGTCTGGCTACTTCAGGAATAGAGCTAGAAGTCTCTGTGATTGGTATATAGACTTTTAATAAATCTTCTTTAAAACAGCACCTTTGTTCTCATCCGGACATAGTATCCCTAAGTCTACAGTGCCTCATATTCAGCTGCTCTGGAGAACAGACCACTAGTCTTCTGTCAGAGTACAGCAGGTCTGAAAGCTTAAGTAGATTTTTTTTTTTTTGAGACAGGGTCTCACTCTGTTGCCCAGTTAGCTGAGATTGCAGTGGCGCAATCTTGGCTAACTACAACCTCCGCCTCCTGGGATCAAGCCATCCTCCCACCTCAGTCTCCCAAGTAGCTGGGACTACAGGCACATTCCACTATGCCTGATTAATTTTTGTATTTTTTGGAGATGGAGTTTCACCATGTTGCCCAGGCTTAAGTAGATTTATAACCAATTCTCCCCTATTTAGCTCCTATCTGTACCAGGCCTTGAGTGATGCTTGGTACTTTAAACTTACCTCTTGGGCACTGCCACCTTCTATCCCCAACTTCACAACAGGTACTCAGCGTTCTATTTTCCAAAGTTTCATTATTAGCACAGTTTTTGCTTTCATGTGATTATACGGTTTCTTCACTCTTTTATTGTCATTTTAGTGTACTGTTGTGAGGAACTTGTCAAATGTGTATTCAATCCCTCATATTATTTTTGAGCCAAGCTTTTAAAATGCATTATACATGGATATGCCTTTTCTCTGGATAGAATTTAATTTTCTTTAGTAATTCAGAATCATCACTATGAACACTGATTATTACACTGTATGTGGCAATGAGCTCGGAGACTACTGAGAAATGAAGGGCAGTTAAGCCCCAGATTGATGTGGTTTTTCCACTATGTTTGCTTTTTATAGTGCTTCTGTTTCCTCCCTTGCTATTATGGTTATCAGCTCTCACTTCTCACTGTTGTAGGTGGGCCTGCCTCCAGAAACATTTCTATCTCCTTCTAATTTTCTGTTTCTATGTGCTGAACATCTTGGATTTGTGTAAAATAAGCTTCAGAAGCAGACCCTGAAACAAACATCGGTGTGAAAGTCAATTACAGGGAAATGTTCTCCAAGAAAACCCACAAGGTAGTGGGGTACGAGATTAGAAGGCAAGGAAGCAAAGCAAGGGTGAGACATCAAGCAAAGCCCTGTGGAAAACTCAGGAAACGGCAATGTTGGCTCAGGCCTATGGGGAATTTGGGACAGTGTAGGTCCCATCTAAATGTTGTCCCAATTAGGACAAAGAAAAATGAGTCACTGGTTAAGGACAGCTGCTGGTGGGAAGTAAATTTCCAAGTACTTTTTGGCTTTCTCTTCAAGCAGGCAAAGTGTGCTCCAGCAGCCCAAGAGCAGCCCTCCAACAGAGACATAGCTGCTGGATGTTGGGAGTATCTATGCGCAAGAAAATGGAAAAGAGATATGAGAGGATATAGAAGGAACACTGACAGTATCTGCTAACATTCTCCTAAGAATAAAGTTTAGATGTTTAAGACCATGGAGTTTTATAGTGAGTGGCATAGTAGGTAAAAAGAGTTAGGCAAAATCTGGTTTGAAATCCTCACTGCAAATTGATAATATATGCCCTGCCGGGCATCGTGGCTCACCCCTGTAATCCTAGTATTTTGGGAGGCCGAGGTGGCTGTATCTCTTGAGATCAGGGGTTCAAGACTAGCCTGGTCAACATGATAAAACCCCATCTCTACTAAAAATGCAAAAATTAGCCAGGCATGATGGTATGCACATGTAATCCCAGCTACTCAGGAGGCTGAGGCATGAGAATTGTTTGACCCAGGAGACGAAGGTTGCGATGAGTTGAGATTGCGTCACTGCACTTCAGCCTGGGTGACAGAGAGAGACTCCATCTTTAAAAAAAAGAAAAAAAGAAAATATATGTCTATATAAAACTTTGCATATGAATATTCGTAGCAGCATTACTAATAATAGACAAAAAGCAGAAACAACACAAATGCTTATTAACTGATAAATGGATAAACAAAATGAGTACATCCATAGAATGGAATATTATTTGGTAATAAAAAGGAAGGTAGTAATGATACATGCTACGGTATGGATGAATCACTCCTGACCTCAGGTGATCTACCTGCCTCGGCCTCCCAAGGTGCTGGGATTACAGGCGTGAGCCACCGCACCTGGCCTGTATCCTTTAAAACAATAAAAGCCTCATTGTTCTGCTGGACTATTTCCTGCTCTCTTTCCTACTATGCTTTTTTTTTTTTTGGCTTGTTTTTTGTTTATTATTTTTTCATCTACCTCATAGCCTTTACTTCCTTCCTTATCCACATGAGTCCATGGTCCCTGTTATAACCACTCCCTTCCCACTTTCCCTTCATCATACTGCCTGGCAAAACTCGACCCTGCTTAAATACAGTTCTCCACCTATTCCATACCTGTATCTGTTGTTGAATGAGGCTGGTAAAAACATGGAATGCCAACATGACTGCTAACCTCAAGGAGACCATTAAGTACTGCTACTGCATTATACTAGTCTATTCACTCTCCTACTCTATTAGATGGCTTATTTTACATATCTCATCCTTCCTCCTCAAACTTCCATCCTCCTCTCCATTCTCACTGCCTTTAATCAGAGAAAATAAAAACAATCAGGAGAGCCCTTCCTTGTGCTCCATCTTTACACATGGCACCCTTCCACCTGTTTTCCTATTTTCTACCTTCCCCTCTGTTATGAAGGAACAACCCAAGGGCCTAAGGTCAGCCTCTCCCAGCCATAAGGTCCCATTCCTTTTCATCTACTCAAGGACCCTGTGCTAACATTGTACCCTCTCTTTCCTCTAACATCATTGTGCCTCTCCCAAAATGGAGTCTTTCTTATTATCAATACAACAAACATGCTATAATATAGTCAATCAAAAAAGCAAAAACAAACAAACTCCTCTAGACCCCAGATCCTTCTCTACTCCTTCCCAAGCTACAGATCCATTTTTCTGCTGCCCTTCCAGGAAAACCTGCTCCTACAGGAAAGACTTTGTCTCTAATTTGTCTGTTCCCATTCTCTCTCTCTCTCTCTCTCTCTCATTTCTTGGCCTAATTCTTTTAATCTGAAAAATTATGATCCTATAAAAAAGGTTAAAAGAATAAATACTATATTCTTCACCTAAACTCATCAATTATTTACAATAATTACCATTTTGTCGCACTTGCTTTATCTTTTCTATACATACCTATAAACATATACACACAAACTCTTTTGGAGGAGGCTGAACCCCTCCCCGAAGTAAGTTGCAGACATTATGACACTTCCCCACTTTGTTTCTCTGGGAACAAGGATATCCTCCTCATAACCCAATACATTATCACATCTAAGAAACTGTAACACTGATTTAATATCATTATTTAATATGCAGTCCATACTTCAGTTTTCCTAATTGTCCCCAAAATGTCTTTTATAGCAGTATTTTTGTTTTCTTGATATAGGATCTAACTAAAGTTCATGCTGCTCTTGGTTGTCTCTTCAATTTCCCTTACAATTCCCCCTGGCTTTTGCCTGCCATGACACAGATATTTTTAGAGTCCATGTCAGCTCTCTTGTAGAATATTCCATATTCTTGATTTATCTGACTGTTTCTTGATGATTAGATATAGGTTAAACTTTTTTATTTTTGGACAAGATTATTATAGAGGTGATGCTGTGGACATCACATCCAATGCACATAATGTCAGTTTGTCTCACCGTGATGCTACATTTGATCATTTGGTTAAGATGATGCATTCCAGATCTTGCCATTGTAAAGCTACTCATTCCCACTGTCACATATTAAGTAAAACGTGAGATGAGACTTTCAGATCATGTGAATAAGCTCCCCCTCAGTGGCTTTTCACCTAATAGATTTTAGCATCTACTGATGACTTGCCTGAATACACTGGAGGAGGCAGAATAATCATGCCATCCACATTTATTTTGCCCATATTGTTCTTGAAGAACTTCCCTTCTCACCCCACAATTTTTTGTTTGTTTGATCCCAGCCCTGGTCTGGTCCATTTTTGTGAGGAATGTTATGTATTTATTTATTTACTTACTTACTAAGACAAACAAAGGGTCTTGTTTTGTTGCCTAGGCTGGAGGGCAGTGGCATGATCACAGCTCACTACAGCCTTGAGCTCTTGGGCTCAAGTGATCCTCCTGACTCAGCCTCTGAAGTAGCTACAGGCATACACCACCATACCTACCTAATTTTTAATTTTTTGTAGAGACTGAATTTCAGTATGTTGTCCAGGCTGGGCTAGAAGTCCTGGACTCAAGCAATCCTCCCGCCTGGGCCTCCCAAAATGCTGGGATTACAGAAGTGAGTCACTGTACCTGACCTGGGAATAGTATTTTAAAACCATGATCTGTGTGTTCATGGTGCTATTGTTGCTGAGTTTTTCCTGCTAATCATTTTGTATCAGTTCACAGAAATTGTCTTCATTCTTTTCTATGATTAAATAGTATTCCACTATATAGATGTATGATAGTCTATTCAACCAGCTTCCCATGGGTAAGCATTTAGATTATTTACAATGCTTATAATTATTACACATAATGTCACATAAATACTATTGCACTCAGGTTGTTTCATATTTGTGGAGTACCTTCATGTAAATTCCAATACAACTCACATTCTCTCCTGAAACCATTATAACCCATTTTGCCCTTATTAACTCTTGTTATAGTCACTGATGACCAACATGTTGCTAAAGCCAATGGTCAATTATCCTCATCTTACTTGCCCTCTCAACAGCATTTGATACAGTCAATTGTTCCTAACTTCTTAAAATACTTTCTTTTTGCTTGGCTTCCAGCATACTATTCTCTCTACCCATTCCCAAAACTTAGCTAGATCTCTGTCTCTGTCTCTCTCACTCTCAATCTCTCTGAAGTTCTGCTCATATTTCCATCTCTTACTTGACATCTGATTTTGCTATAAAACGTATCTTAAACCCAACATGTGGAAAACCAAACCCTTAATTTTCCCTCCAGGTCAGCATCTTTCACAGTTTTCCCATCTCTGTAAATGGCAACCCCATCTTTACAGATGCTCAGGTTAAAAATCTTGGAATAGGCTGGGGGTGGTAGCTCACACCTACAATCCCAGTGCTTTGGGAGGCCAAGATGGGAGGATCACTTGAGGCCAAAAAATCTGAGACCAGCCGAGGCAACATAGCAAAACCCCATCTCTACAAAAGATTTAAAAATCAGGCAGTTGTGACGGCACACACCTGTAGTCCTAGTGATTGAGGAGGCTAAGGCAGGAGATCACTTGAGCCTAGGAATTTGAGGTTACAGTGATCTGTGACTGTACCACTAAACTCTAGCCTGGAGAACAGAGTGAGACCCTGTCTCAAAAACAAAACAAACAAACAAAACCCAACCTTGGAATAATATTTGACTTCTCTCTTTCTCTTAATTCATTGAATCCAAATTCATCGGCAAATTCCATTAGCTCTAATTTCAAAATACATATAGAATTTGACTCTTTCATACCATCTCTACCACCGTTCTCATCCAATCTAACATCTTCTTTGTCTTGATGAATTTTTTTTTTTTTAGACAGAGTCTTGCTCTGTCACCCAGGATAGAGTGCAATGGTGCAATCTCAGGTCACTGCAACCTCTGCCTCCTAGGTTCAAGTGATTCTCCTGCCTCAGCCTCCCAAATAGCTGGATTATAGGCGTCTGCCACCACATCCGGTGAATTTTTGTATTTTTAGTAGAGACAGGGTTTTACCATGTTGGCCAGGCTAGTCTCGATCTCTTAACCTCGTGATCTGCCTTCCTCAGTCTCCCACAGTGCTGGGATTACAGGTGTGAGCCACTGCCCAGCCTGTCTAGATGAATTTAATAAATTCTTAAATGATCTCCAGTTTGCCACCCACACCCTCAGGCTATTCCCAATACAACAATTAGAATGACCTTTTAAAATAGAAGTTAGATCCCTCAACTCTCCAACTTAGTACTTTCTAGTGGCTTCCCTTTTCATTTAGGATGAAAGCTGAAGCCCTTACAGTGGTCCTCAAGTCCTTATACAATCTCGCTTCTTGTCTCCTCTCAGATCTGCTCTTCTCATCTGTCACTGGTTATTCCTTAAGCCTGCCAGGCACACTCCCAGGTCAGATTTTTGCACCCAGCTGTTTCCTTTGCCTAAAAGTACTATTTTCCCCAGACAGCCACATGATTTCTTCTTTACGTCCTTGGGATCTTCAGTTTACATTTGGAAAAACTGTATAGAACCGAAGAGATACAGAGATATAACAACTTCTTAACCAG
Organism: Cacajao melanocephalus; assembly: GCA_963573385.1. NCBI lineage: Eukaryota > Metazoa > Chordata > Mammalia > Primates > Pitheciidae > Cacajao > Cacajao melanocephalus. Next base: position 57,384 of record CAUYLG010077752.1, read on the forward strand.
CTTTCAATAAGTTCTCCTTATTTTAGTATCACCCCTTCACTTCCAGTATCCAGAGCCCTGAAAAATCTGCAATATAAACTGGGTTGGTTCTCAGTTTTCCCCATTGCTCAAATTTTATAATTAGGTTAATTTTAGGTTTGCCAATTGTTGCTCATTCATCTGTCTTCCAACTTCCAAAAATGTATGGCTGTTTTCTCCTATTTTATCCACTCCATCCTGTGGGCTTACTTAAAAAACAAAAACAAAAAACTCTACCATAGTTTGCTGGGCATGGTGGCTCACACCTTGGGAGGCCGAGGTGAGTGGATCATTTGAGATCAGGAGTTCAAGACCAGCCTGGCCAACACAGTGAAACCCTGTCTCTGCTAAAAACACACACAAAAAAATTAGCTGGATATGGTGGCACATGTCTGTAATCCTAGCTACTTGGGAGGCTGAGGCAGGAGAATTGCTTGAACCCAGGAGGTGGAGGTTGCAGTGAGGCGAGATTGCACCACTGCACACCAGCCTGTACTCTGTTTAAAAACAACAACAAAAACCTCTTTACTACAGTTTTAGTTGGGGTTTGATAGGGAGCAAAATGTGACGTATACCTTATTCTGGCATAGGAACATGGACATTTTAAATTCATTTCATTTTCAAATACATATACTACAATGCACTTTTATTTTTTTTTTTAAGACAGAGTCTCACTCTGACACCGAGGCTGGAGTGTGATGGTGCAATCTCGGCTTACTGCAACCTCTGCCTCCCAGGTTCAATCTTGGCCTCCTGCCTCACCCTCCTGAGTAGCTGAGATTACAGGCATGCGCCACCACGCACGGCTAATTTTTGTATTTTTAGTAGAGATGTGGTTTGACCATGTTGGCCAGGCTGGTCTCGAACTCCTGACCTCAGGTGATCCCAACTGCCTTGGCCTCCCAAAGTGCTGGGATTACAGGTGTGAGCCATCATACCTGGCCAACGCACTTTTAGAAGGGCAAAATGTTTTATAAAAAACAAACAAGGGGCTGGGTGCAGTGGCTCATGCTTGTAATCCCAGCACTTCGGGACAGCAAGGAGGGCAGATCACGAGGTCAGGAGTTTGAGACGGGCCTGGCCAATATGGTGAAACCTCGGCTCTACTAAAAATTAATTAGCCAGGTGTGGTGGCAGGTGCCTGTAGTCCCAGCTACTTGGGAAGCGGAGATAGAATAGCTTGAACCTGGAAAGTGGAGGTTGCAGTGAGCAGAGATCATGCCACTGTACTCCAGCCTGGCGACAGAGTGAGACGCTGTCTCAAAAACAAAAAACCAAAAAACAAAAAAAACTAAAAACAAAAACCAGGGCCAGGCGCAGTGCCTCACGCTGGTAATCCCAGCACTTTGGTAGGCCAAGGTGAGTAGATCACTAGAGGTCAAGAGTTTGAGACCAGCCTGACCAACATGGTGAAACCCCATCTCTACTAAATATACAAAAATTAGCCAGGCATGGGGATGAGTGCCTGTAATCCCAGCTACCTGGGAGGCTGAGGCAGGAGAATTGCTTGAACTAGGGAGGTGGAGGTTGTAGGGAGATGAGATTGTGCCACTGTACTCCAGCCTGGGCAACAGAGTGAGACTCCATCTAAAGAATGAAAACAAAACCAAAAACAAACAAAAAAGAAGTACTATAAATTTTAAAAAGACTTAAAAATAAAAAATGTGAAAACAGTTCTGAGTACTTGTTTATTATTATTATCATTATTATTACTGGAGACAGGCAGGGTCTCACTCTGTTGCCCTGGCTGGAGTGGAGTGGTGCAACTATAGCTCACTGTAACCTTGACCTCTTAGGCTCAAGTGATCCTCCCACCTTGGCCTCCTGAATAGTTAGGACTACAGGCATGTGCCACCATGCCTGGCTAATTTTTAATGTTTTGAAGAGATGAGGGTCTTGGTATGTTGCAAGTCTTGAACTTGTAGGCTGGTCTTGAACTCCTGGACTCAAGCAATCCTCCCACCTGGGCTTCCCAAAGTACTGGGATTACAGGCATGAGCCACCATGCCCAGCCTATTCTATTCTTATTTTTCATATGTTACACGTATACTGTATTTTTTTTTATGTATTCAGTATTTAATAAAAACAGCATGCTATCATTGAATCCATTTGTATTCTTTGTGATAGTTCCAATTCATTTGATGATATGACACCATCAATATTTTTGAAACAGCAGAACTCTATTCTTCATTTAAAAAAAAAAAAAGGCAACCAAGTTCCATTTATTACAAACATCATTCCAGGATACTCTTTTAAAATCTAAAGTACCCAAGGAACTATAACTATACAAAAATAAATAAAGCAGTCCAGGCATGATGGCTCATGCCTGTAATCCTAACATTTTGAGAGGCTACCGCAAGAGGATCGCTTGAGCCCAGGAGTTCAAGACCAGCTAGGGCAACACACTGGGACTCTATCTCTACAAAAAACTTAAAAATTAGCTGGGCGTGGTGGCACATGTCTATAGTCCCAGTTACTTGGGAGGCTGAGGTGGGAGGATTGCTTAAGCACAACAGGCTGAAGCTGCAGTGAGCCATGGTTGTGCCACTGCATTCCAGCCTGGATGACAGTGCAGTGTGAGACTGTCTCAAAATAGAAAATAAAATACAATAAATTAAATTTAAAAAAATGAAGCAGTGGTTTTTTTCACTCACCTAGGCTGAAGACCTAACTTACTTAAGTGAAAAAGGCGATTTCAAAGCATATCTTTTTATACCCCCAGATAAAGCAAATGGAAAGTATACATCTACCACAATAAGAAACAATATAATTATCATAAATATATCATCACTGCTGTTTTTGTAACAACCTCCTACAAACTTAGCAACTAGAAACAAAACTTACCTGTCTAAGAATATATCTGGGAGTGGTGGATAGGTCTGCATGTCAGGCACTCGCTCATGGACTATAACCATAATGAAAGATGTAAATCCGAATACTATAAAAACATATATACAACTCAGTATAGTCTTCCAGTACTCTGGGTCCAATCTTCGAACAGAATGCTTGTTTTTACCATTCATGTACTGATACTGATCAGAATTCAAGTCAGTGATGGGTCCGTCACAGTCATGGGAAAGCTCCCCATTACACAGCCAGTCTGTACTCTGAAGAGCACTGATGAAAGGGGTCATGGAACCCATGGGACTGTCACTATTGTAGCCCATCTCTTCCAAAACATCAATATGTATCTTCTGCAATTTTCGGACCGAGAGCATTAACCTTTTAATATCCCCTAAGACTTTGATTTCCAGAGGAGGAGACCGCAGATCATATTCAGTCAATGTTAGCAATGTGATTCCATCAAGTCGGTGCTTATTGCATAAAATGTCCACATATTCAAAAAAGCCTTCATCCTTCAGCCACACAGCTACATGCTTGGTAGTCCAGCGGCGAATGCAGAGTTGATTAGGACCTGCCATTTCCTCCTCTGCTGCCTGTCAAGAGAAAACAGGAAAACAAAACAAAAGCTTCAGTGTGTTCTAACAATTTCTTCAAAGACAAACACACATAAATATACCAGAAAAAGGCCAGGTGCAGTGGCTCATGCCTATAATCCCAGCACTTTGAGAGGCTCAGTTGGGAGGATTATTTAAGCCCAGGAGTTCGAGATCAGTCTTGGCAACATAGCAAGTCCCTATCTCTACAAAAAAAAAAAAAAAATTAGCTTGGGCATAGCCTGTAGTCCTAGCTACCTGGTAGGCTGAAGAGGGAGGATCACTCTGGGAGGTCAAAGCTGCAGTGTGCCACTGCACTCCAGCCTGAGCAACAGGAAGATCTTGTCTCAAAAAAAAAAATACCCACACACACACACACACACATCCCCCAGAAACAGTAATTTACTTACACTATTCTACTGGCTTCTACAGTAAAAGAAACAAAAATTATTCAATAATAAATGATTTTCAATAGATTAACATACTAATAATTTTATGCATATGACTCCAATGGCAGAAGAAAAGTTAATAACCAAACATTTTTATAGAGAGACATTTTACAAATAGCTTTTCCATAGCATCAGTTATAATTTAATTAAAAAGCCTACTCGGGCCAGGTGCTGTGGTTCACACTTGTAATCCCAGCACTTTGGGAGGCCGAGGTGGACAGATCACGAGGTCAGGAGGTTCGAGACCAGCCTGGCCAGCATGGTGAAACCCCATCTCTACAAAAAATACAAAAAATTAGCAGGGCGTGGTGGTAGGTGCCTATAATCCCAACTACTTGGGAGGCTAAGGCAGGGTAATCACTTGAACCCGGGAGGAAGAGGTTGCAGTGAGCCGACTGCGCCACTGCATTTCAGCCTGGGCAACAGAGCAAGACTCTGTCTCAAAACAAAACAAAACAAACAAACAAAAAAACCCCACACCAGTTCTAATATAAATGTTCTTTTTTAAAAATCTGGATATTAGTTATACAGATTTGTTCCTTTTGTGAAAATTCATCAAGCTGTATAATTGTGATCTATACTTTTCTCTATATATGTTATGTTAAACTTTATTTTCAAAGTTTTGAAAAACCAAACAAAACATCAACACAAATGAATATCCTTCTATCCTGAAGGACAAATGAATGAGGAAGGCATCCTCTTCCTCTCCCCACAATGTAATAATTCTTGATTTGAGTGTTTACTATGGCCTTATAAATGCATTTTTGGCTATGAAAAACTTTCTGTGCTTCCTCACAGTCAGAAAAGTAAAAAGCTGGTACTGGTCCGCATTCTTTTTCTACCCACATAAACTCTTGCCATGAAGACTTATAATCACTTGGCAAAGGCAGACATTTTATCTACATGAGCACCACTTGTATCATCAAAACTATTTAGAAAACAAGAAGTAAGCTTGATAAAACTCACCCACAGATGAAAGTCAGGGAAATGTCAGTTAACCACTAAGCATTTATTTCGTTATTACTAAAAGCAATCTTAATTTTTGAAAGCCTTAAGTCATATTTTGTTTCACAAAAGAACTTTTATTATCGACCCACATAGATTCTGTCTTTGAAAATTATCACATCTATTTACAACGAGTCTTTATTTTTTAAAAAGCTGCCTAATTCTTATGCACTATGGAATAACAAAACTTCTTATTTCACTCTTTTTAGCGATAGCATATCATCACCACCTCAAATGTCAAAGAATTATGATTTATTCACTTTAACACATGGAATTTACACATTTATGTGTTATATCATTTTATATCATTTATATCATATATAGAATTCCACTAGAAATATGATTTTGCTGTTTCAGTTCACATGGATAACTAGATGGTTTCACCCTTCCTACTATACATACCTTCTTTTACCCAAGGTATGCTCTGACTAAATTACTTCATCCTTAAATATCCAACAAGCACATGCTATAATCTCTGTAGTAGTTATGATACAGCAAATCTGAGACAAATTTCTTTCATATAAAACAAGGCCAGATTTCTTTAGTCACATTATTTCTAGTCTGTTATTCCCCTTTCTCTAACAACTTACCACCAGTGGGTTCCATGTCACTCCCATTCTTAAAGTATTATTCGTTAGTACAGTTTCCTCTCATACTCTGTTCAAAATGATTCTTCTCTTCTTTCATATGTTTATTTTCCCGTGTCTTAGCTCCCCAGTTCTTTACAACCTCAATCAGGCTAACAGGCTTTGATGCTGATGTTTTAGCTGCTAGAAAATATGAGTTACACATAGAAATCTCTTGGAAGTCTTTGAGCCTGCTGTGGGAATGCCCTAAAAGCATGATACATTTCACTGTTCTGCTTTATCAGGTCAGAGCATGCCCTTTAATTGTATGCTACTATATAATAGTTAAGAGGCCCATACTAAAATCACTACTTAGCTAACACTGTGAGAGCCTGCATGAAAGAAGTATATTAAAAGATGATAAAAAGCTTTAGGGCCCATTTAATATTTATGTGGTACCAAGGGAATTACAGGGAACAGGAGACTTTGAATGACAAATACAAATTGATAAAACAAAGAAATTAGATTAGTAAATGTTTAAGAACGTTAAGATTTCAGCTTTTACCAATAATTGATACAAATAAATGGTATGTTAAAGGACATATGCTTCTGGCTAAGATTTAGTAACAAGGACCAGATTTATTCTCACCTCAAACAACCAAAAAACAAACAAAATATATGGAGAAAAAAAAAAGTTTCAAGATACTGGACATCACGAAAATCCCTGAGAGGCAGGAAACAAATCAAGTTTCCCCACGTTATGGCCTTGAGTTTCCCAGCCACAAGAGGCACAGGATGGGAAACTCATGTGAGACCTGGCAGGCTCACTGACTTGAGATGGAGCTGACAAGATGCCTAGTGTTTGTGGGGCACAATACTGGAGAGGAGATACACAGACAAGAACTCCAGAGATCTGCAGATCTCTCTTTAATATTTAGCTGAATGCCTAACAGCACATCTATGTAAGGAAACAAACCAACACCAAGGAAAGACCACCCAAATGACTTCCCAGCACTCATGTAAGGCCAAGAAAAGTGCCTATTCCAAATAGCCAGATTGAAAAAAGGTCTCATGATTCATGTGGCTTTGGGTAGAATACATAGAAAGATCTTGCCATAGTAGTGAGGCAAAACTAACCCTAAGGCAGCAGCTTTCAACTAGGGGCAATTCTCCCCACTTCTTGGAACATTTGGCAGTGTCTGAAGACATTTTTGGTTGTCACAACTTTGGGGAGGGATGCTGTTAAACATTCTATATCTATATAATGGACAGGTCTACCCCCTCCCCCAACAAAGAATTATTTGGCCCCAAATGTCACAGTACTGCTATTGAGAAACCCTACCCCTGACTAAACATGTCTCTGGGTTCATCCTAACAAATCTTAAAAGGAAGACTCAAAAGGATCAAACTGTGTTCAAGTAGTTGAACAGCATGCCACAAAAAGCTCAAGAATATTAATAGAAATGCCAAAGTATCCAGAGCCCAACAATGAATTCATAGTGTCTGACATCTAGTCAAAGATTAACGAGCATGCAAAGAAGCGAGAAAGTATCACTTATAATGAGGAGAAAAATCAATCAATCAAGAACTGACACAGATAATAAAATCAGCAGACAAGGAAATTAACACAGTTACGATAATTTTTCATTACATATGTCCAAAAAGTTAAATGAAGAAATAGACACATAATGGCCAGGTGGTGGCTCACGCCTGTAATCCCTGCACTTTGGGAGGTGAGGCAGGAGGATCCCTTGTGGCCAGTTCAAGACCAGCCTAAGCAACAAAGCTAGATGCCCCCCCGCACCCCTGCCCCCTGCACCATCTCAACAAAAAAAGTAAATAGATACATTTAAAAAAAGACCCAACTCAAAGTTTTAGAGATAAAATGATATTATCTGAGACAAAAATACCCTGGATGGGACCAATAACTGATGAGACACTGCAGAAGATAAGAGCAATAAATGTAACTAAATAACAATAGAAACAATTCAAAGACACTGCCTGCAATCCCAACACTTTGGGAGGCTGAGGTGGGAGGATTGCTTGGGCCCAAGAGTTCAAGACCTGTCTTGGCAACACAGCGACACCTTGTCTCTATAAATAATTTTTTAAAATTAGCCAGGCATAGTTGCGCATGCTTGTAGTCCCAGCTAGTTGGAGGCTGAGGCGGGAAGATCACTTGAGCCTGGGAGTTCAAAGCTGCAGTGAGCCGAGATTGTGCCACTGCACTCTGGCCTGGGCAACAGAACGAGAGCCTGTCTCAAAAAAACAAAAGAAAGAAAAGAAACTATTCAAAATAAAACACAGACAAAAAAGAGAACTTTAAAAAAGAGAGTACTATTCAGCCTTAAAAAGGAAGGAAATTCTCACACATGCTACAACATGGATGAGCCTTAAAGACATTATCCTAAGTGAAATAAACCAGTCACTAAAGGACAAATAATTGTATGATTCCACTTATATGAGGTAACTAGAGTAGTGAAATTCACGGAGACATAAAGTAGAATGGTAGCTGTCAGGTACTGGGAGCAGGGAGAATGAGTCATTTTTTAATAGGTACAGAATTTCAGTTTGGGAAGATTTTTAAAACTTCTGAAGATGGATGGTTGCACAACACAGTGAATGTACTTAATGCCACTGAACTATATAAAAAATGGTTGAAATGATTAATTTTGTTGCATAAATTTTACCATGCACACACACCCCCAAGAAAGGACATCAGCGAGAGGTAGAACAGCATCAAACAGGCTCCAAAAGAAAAGAGAGAACAGAAAAAAGTATTTGAAGTAACAATGGCCAAAATTTTTCCCAATTTGGTGAAAACCATAAACATGTGTATCCAAGAAGCTGAAGAAACTCTCCAAACACAAGAAACAAGAAGAAAACTATACCAAGGCATATCAAAACCAAATTACTTAAAAACAGTGACAATGAGAAAATCTTAAAAGCAAAAAGAGAAAACAGACATATTATGTACATAGGAACAAAGGTAAGAATAATAAGGGATTTCTTACTGGGCACAAGGCAAGGTAGAATACAGTGAAACATCTTTAAAGTACTAAAAGAAAAAAAAATGTCAACCTATAATTGTATGCCCAGTGAAATATCCTTCAAAAGCAAAGGTGAAATAAATACTTGTTCAACAGACTCTGTCTCAAAAAAAAAAAAAAACAACTTTTTTTTTTGAGACGGAGTTTTGCTCTTGTTGCCCAGGCTGGAGTGCAGTGGCGTGATTTGGCTCACCGCAACCTCTGCCTTCCGAGTTCGAGAGATTGTCCTGCCTCAGCCTCCCGAGTAGCTGGGATTACAGGCATGCACCACCATACCCAGCTAGTTTCGTATTTTTAGTAGAGACAGGGTTTCTCCACATTGGTCAGGGTAGTCTCAAACTCCCACCCTGGCCTCCCAAAGTGCTGGGATTACAGGTGTGAGCCACCGTGCCCAGCCTAAAATTTTTTAAAAAGCAAGGAAAAGAAAAAAAAAGATGCACAGCAAGACCGTCACTCTCACCACTTCTATGAAACATCAGAAGTTCTGGTCAGTGTAATAAGATAAGAAAAAGTAAAAGGCATACAGATTAAAAAGAAGGAAATAAAACTCTATTTGCTGAAAACTTGATTTATGTTGAAAATTTCAATAGAATCTACCAGAAACTTACTAGAATAAGTCAGTTTAGCAAGATTGCTACTTATAATATCAACAAACAAAAATGAATTGTCTTTCTTTCCTTCTTTTTCTTTCTTTCTTTCTTTTTTTTTTTTTTTTTTGAGACAGGAATCTCACTCTGTCACCCAGATTGGAATACAGTGCCATGATCTCAGCTCACTGCAACCTCCACCTCCCAGGCTCAAGCCATTTTCCCACCTCAGCCTTCCAAGTAGCTGGGATTACAGGTGCATGTACACCACAGTTGGCTAATTTTCAATATTTTTGGTAGAAACAGGGTTTCACTATGTTGCCCAGACCCATCCCGAACTCCTAATTTCAGGAGATTCACCCTCCTCAGCCTCCCAAAGTGTGGGATTACAGGCGTGAGCTACCACACGCAGCCATCAATTGTATTTCCATATACTAGCAACAAACATTCAAAAATTAAAATGTATAAAATATCATTTATAATAGCATTAAAAAATATGAAATACTCAAGGATAAATCTAACAAAACATGGGAAAGACCTGTATGCTGAAAACAACAAAACACTGCTAAGACAAATTAAATACCTAAAAATGAGAAATGAGTAGCTCAGAAGAATCAATACTGTTAAGATGACAATTTTCCCCAAACTTACCTATACATTCAACCCAAAATCCCAACAGGCTTTTAATTTTGTAGATATTGAGACATTTCATAAATAGCTGATTTAAATACTTAATATACAACTACTTGCATTTGTTTTCTATTGCTTTGTAACAAATTACCATAAGCTAACTGATCACTCGAATTCTTTACTACATGGCCTCCTCTCTTCCCGAAAATCAACAGCTTTTTCTGTGTTGAATTCTCTCCCCCTAAACTTGGATTATTTTTTTCCAAGAAAAGCCCAGTCCCTTTTAAGAGTTTGTCTGATTAGATCAGGTCCACTGAGGATAATCACCTTTTCTTAGTCACCATGGGAGTGATATCCCATGATTAGGTGGGATTACAGGTCCCTCCCATTATACAAGAGCGTAGGTCAGTAGGGGTCATTTCAGAATTCTGCCTATCTTGGCAGGGCGGAGTGGCTCACGCCTGTAATCCCAGCACTTTGGGAGGCAGAGGTGGGTGGATCACTTGGGGTCAGGAGTTCGAGACTAGCCTGGCCAACACTGCAAAACCTTGTCTCTATTAAAAACACAAAAATTAGCCAGGCATGGTGGTACATGCCTATAGTCCCAGACACTCAGGAGGCTGAGGCAAGAGAATTGCTTGAACCCAGAGAATTCTGCCTATCTCAGTACTCTTATCAAGACAAAGTAGCATTAACATAAATCAAGGAAACAGAATATAGAGTCCAGAAACAGACCTATACATACATAGATATCTGATTTTCTTTTCTTTTTTTGAGATAGAGTTTGGCTCTCGTTGCCCAGGCTGGAGTGCAATGGCACCATCTGGGCTCACCACAACTTCCACCTCCCAGATTCAAGCAATTCTCCTGCCTCAGCCTCCCGAGTAGCTGGGATTATAGGCATGTGCCACCATGTCCAGCTAATTTTTTGTATTTTTAGTAGAGACGGGGTTTCTCCACGTTGGTCAGGCTGGTCTCAAACTCCCAACCTCAGGTGATCTGGCCTCCTCAACCTCCCAAAGTGCTAGGATTACAGGCGTGAGCCACTGCGCCCGGCCAGATACCTGATTTTCTACAAATGTGCACAGGTAATTCAGTGGAGAAAACATGGTCTTTTCATTAAATAATGCTGAAACATATGGATATCCACATTTAAAAAACTCAATCCATACTTCTACCACATATAATAATTAACTGAAAATGGATCATAGACCTAACATAAAACCCAAAACTAGAAAATTCCTAGACGAAAACATAGGAGAAAATATTTCTGACCTGGCTTAGGCAAAGATTTCTTAGATGTGACACCAAAAACAAAATCCACATAAAAACAAATTGACGAATTGGTCTCCATTTCTCTAGGTCAGGGACTGAGGAAAGATTTTTAGGGATTTTAGTTTGCAAGTTTCTGCCTGGTTTGAATCTTTTATAATTAACTATCTCTATAATAAAAAGCCAAATATATAGAAGCAATATATATTCATTGAGGATCAGAAAATTTGAAAACTAATCCATAGAGAATCACTGCTTATAATTTGTAATATTTCTCTCACAAACAAAATTTTCTATAAAAATCACATCACACATAATTCTGTACTATTTTGCTTAACATTATTGCATGAGTCCTGTTATTAAATATCTTTTGAAAAGATAGTTTTATAACATTCCATTATATGACTGTACAATAATTTGTCCATCTCCCCAGTGTTAACAATTGTTCACCGTTTTATTATTATTATAAATAGCATTCAGTGCCTTAGGTTAAATTTCTAGAAGTGGAATAACTGTATCAACAAGTCTGATTTAAATACTAACTCTTGTTACACCGCTAAAACCTAGTCCACCTCACACCTGTAATTCTAGCACTTTGGGAGGCCTACATAGGCAGATCACAAGGTCAGGAGATTGAGACCATCCTGACCAACATGGTGAAACTCCCGACCTCAGGTGATCTGGCCTCCTTATCTTCTCTACTAAAAATACAAAAATTACGCAGGTGTGTTGACACGCACCTGTAGTCCCAACTACTCAGGAGGTTGAGGCAGGAGAATCACTTGAATCCAGGAGGCGGAGGCTGCAGTGAGCTGAGATTACACTACTGCACTTCAGCCTGGGCGACAGAACAAGACTTTGTCTAAAAAAAAAAAAAAAAAAAAAATAGGCATTTCATGCAAAGCTTGGTACTTGTCTAAAATGTTAATTGGAGCCAGGTGGTAGTCTACATCTATAATCCCAGCACCTTGGAAGGCCAAGGAGGGCAGATCACTTGAGGTCTGGAGTTCAGCCTGGCCAATGTTGTGAAACCCTGTCTCTACTAAAAATACAAAAGAAAAAAGAAAAAAAAAATTAGCTGGGCGAGGTGGCTACCACTGTAATCCCAACACTTTGGGAGGCTGAGGCAGGTAGATCGTGAGGTCAGGAGTTCAAGACCAGCCTGGCCAACACAACAAAACCCCATCTCTACTAAAAAAATAGCTGGGTGTGGTGACAGGCACCTGTAATCCCAGCGAGGCAGGAGAACTGCTTGAACCCAGGAGGTAGAGGTTGCAGTGAGCCAAGATCGTGCCACTGCACTCCAGCCTGGGCAACAGAGTAAGATTCCATCTCAAAAAAAAAAAAAAAAAAATTAGTCAGGCATGGTAGCGCGAGCCTGTAATCCCAACTACTCAGGAAGCTGAGGCAGGAGAATTGTTTGAACCTGGAAGCTGGAAGTTGCAGTGAACTGATTTCATGACATTGCATTCTAGCCTGGGCAAGAAACTGTCTCAAAAAAAAAAAAAAAAGAAAGAAAGAAAAAATTACTTAAGCATCAAAGGTCAATACTGTATTATCAAGGTGCTGAGAGAACAGTCCATTCCTGTGGAATCCGATTATCAATAGGAATTAATTCAAACTTAGTTCTAAGTCATAGATAACAGATAAACAAAAGCACCTGACTGTTCTGTACAATATGAAATATCTTATCTTCTGGGTGACCTCTGGTTAGAATTTTTGAAAACTGTTTTTAAGAAGTGCAATTTTCAGCATGTAAACGCTTTACTAGTAATTTTGTTTTCTCTCCAAACAAATTTAGTTCATACTAATTAGAGATTTCAGCAGCCTAAAAGAACTCACTATATTTTCCATGATATTCTTATCTCCATACTTGATGAAATGAAAAAAGCTTATCATAAACATAAGCACCTTAAATTTGGTACTCCTAAACATTAGCCCAGATACTCTTCAGTCAATGAGTCTTTAACGCATCCCATTAGAGTGACCCAAATCTCTTTACAATAATTTACATAATTCAAATGTGTTCTACCGCATTAAAACTGCAAATACCATGGCAAAATCAGCCCATTAGCTGCAAAAAGAGATAACAACTTTGTCCCCACATTACCTCCCAACTTATCAGCTGCAGGACAATCTCACCACTACTGGAAATGGTGACTTGACTTGAACACTGCCATCTACCACCACTGACTCAGTGCCTGTGGCAGATATGACGAAGTAGCACTCAGTATCCTTTCCAGTCTCCTTCTAGTTGCTTCCTCCTACTACAGAGTCTGAAAAGCTCATCACATTCCTCAGGGTCCCTTGCAACTAGGAATCTACTGTGAATCAGGTTCAGCCAACTAGATGCTCATGAGATGAGATATGGAAAGCAGATGGTGAAATGGGGGCCGTTTTACTGAAGTTTTGGCTATCAACAAGGATTATGGAAATATTGGTTATGTGCGCATAATTCTCCAGTTCTCAGTCACTAACTTTGTAAGGGTCATGAAGCAGTTGCAGTTGTGGGGCAAGTAGTAGCGGTTTCCTAATACCTACATGACAGATATATGTTCTTTTCTGTGTGTGTGATTAACTATACATAACAGAAAATTTACCATTTTTACCATTTTAAGTGTTACAGTTCTGTTTCCTTAAGTACATTCACATTGTCGTGCCACAATTACCACCATCCATCTCCAGAACTTCATCATCATTCCAAGCAAAAACCCTGTAACCATTAAGCAATAACTCACTATCCCCCGCTCACGTTCAGCTCCTGGTATCCTCTAATCTACGTTCTGTTCCTATGAATTTCCCTATTCTAGATATTTCCTATAAGTAAAATCATGCAATATTTGTTCTTTTGGGTCTCGCTTATTTCACTTAGTCTTCAAGGTTCATCTGTGTTACCGCGTATGTCAGAATTTTCTATTTTCTTTTCTTTTTTTTTTTTTTTTTGAGATAGAGTTCCCGCTCTGTCACCCAGGCTGGAGTGCAATGGCGCGATCTCGGCTCATTGCAACCTATGCCTCCTGGGTTCAAGCGATTCTCCTGTCTCAGCCTCCTGAGTAGCTGGGATTACAGGTACGTGCCACCATGTCTGGCTCATTTTCTTGTATTTTTAGTAGAAACAGTGTTTTACCATGTTGGCTAGGCTGGTCTCAAACTCCTGACCTCAATGATCCACCCACCTTGGCCTCCCAAAGTGCTGGATTACAGGCATGAGCCACTGTACCTGGCCCAGAATTTTCTTTCTAAGGCTGAATAATATCCCCTTCTATGTATATATCACATTTTATTTACACATTCATCCATCCATGGACACTTAGGTTGCATCCATCTCCTATTATGAATAATACTGTTCTGAACATGATTATACAAATATCTGTTCAAGTTCCTGCTTTCACTTCTTTCAGGTATATACCTAGAAGTGGAATTGCTGGCTTGTAAGGCAATTCTGTTAAATTTTTTGAAGAGTCACCATATCATTTTCCACAGCAGCTGTATCATTTTACATTCCTAGCGGCAATATGTACAAAGTGTTCTAATTTTTCTATAGTCTTGCTAACACTTGTTATTTTCTCTTTTTTCTTAATAGTAGCCATTATTATGCAGGTGAAGTAGTATTTCATTGTGATTTTGATTTGATTTCAGTAATGACTAGCCATGTTGAACATCTTTTCATATGCTTACTGGATATTTGTATATCTTGTTTGGAGAAACACCTATTCAAGTCTTTTGCCTATTTTTTTACTGTTTGGTTTTTTTTTTGGTATTGAGATGGCATGTTCTCAAACTCAACAGTTTCATGTTGGCTTCCTAATATCAACCTCTGACTACAGCAAAGGTAGCACTCCTCTGACAGGCCAATTTAAATATTGTACTGGAAGTCATTCCTAGGCCAGACCAGAGCGGTTTCTTTCTCTTGCAAGAGAACCTTGACTGATTATCAAAGGCCCTTTAGTCCTCTGAATTGTCACCTTTCAGAGCAAACAAGGTACCCAAAGTTCAAGGCTTCAAGCTGCCTCATATAAGGTCCACATTCTGGTCCAATTCTAGGCAAGGCAAGGTAAGTTTATGTTTTTTTCCCTTCATTTCCTGGGAAACTAACCAAGATATGTTTTTCAGTTCTCTTCTCATTAACTATATGTACTTTTGCATTCTTTGGAATGAATGGCATGTTTTATTTTAAAAAGCTATACAATTATTTTTTCTCAACCAAGCACTTAGTGACAAGAGAAAAAGACTTGAATAGTAAAACATCCCATTAGTAATGTACACAAAAGCTCTGATCTGGCTACTTCATCTATTAAGTGGGTTCAATAGTAGTAAGAACATGAAAGCAGACAAGTACCAAACTACAAATTAAAGAAAAAGAAAAGAAAGTGAAGGCAGGCCAGGCGCGGTGGCTCACACCTGTAATCCTAGCACTTTGGGAGGCTGAGGCGGGGGGATCACCTGAGGTCAGGAGTTTAAGACCAACCTGACCAACAAGGAGAAACCCCATCTCTACTAAAAATACACAATTAGCTGGGTGTGGTAGCACATGCCTGTAATCCCAGCTACTCGGGAGGCTGAGGCAGGAGAATTGCTTGAACCCAGGAGGCGGAGGTTGCAGTGAGCCGAGATCACGACAAAAAAAAAAAAAAAAAAAAAGAAGAAAGAAAAGAAAAGTAGCAAAGTAGCACTCAGTGCAGTAGAAGAGCTTAGTGGGTTTTTTTGTTAGGTAATTTTTGTTTTATTTTTAGGAAAGATGGGTCAGGGTGATCAAGAATATTACTAAGGCCTATATGATTACCACATGGTAGGTTCTCAATAATCATTTATTAGATCAATGTGCAAAAAGAAAAGCAGCAATCAAAATAATAATTCATTCAATTCCCCAGTGCCCTTCTAAACAGAATCATTTTTAAAAGCTCAACTTTATTCACAATTGACACATAATTGTACATATTTATGGGGTACAGTGTAATATTTTAATACACGTATATACTGTATAATGATCAAATCAAGATACTTAGCACATATATCATTTTAAACATTGATCATTTCTTTCTTTTTTTTTTCTCTAGAGACAGGGTCTTGCTCTCTTGCTTAGGCTGGAGAGCAGTGACACAATTATAGCTCACTGAAGCCTCCAACTGCTAGGCTCAAGTGATCCTCCCATCTCAGCCTCCTGAGTAGCTGGGACTACAGACATGTGCCATCATGCCTGGCTAATTTTTTTCTACTTTTTTATAGAGACGGGGTCCAGCTATGTTGCCCAGGCTGGTCTCAAACTTCTAGGCTCCAGTGATCTTCCTGCCTGTCTCCCAGTGTTAAAATTAGAAGCATAAGCCACTACACCAGTCACATCTATTATTTCTTTGTGGTAATAACATTCAAAATCTTCTAGCTACCTTGAAATATACATTATTATTAGTCATAGTCACCTTACTGTATAACAGAACTTATGCTTCTCATCTAACTGTAATTTTATTTATTTATTATTATTATTATTTGTTTTGAGATAGAGTCTCACTCTGCCGCCCAGGATGGAGTGCAGTGGTACAATCTTGGCTCACTGCAACCTCTGCCTCCTGGGTTCAAGCAATTCTCCTCCCTCACCCTCCCAGTAGCTGGGATTATAGGTGTTGCCACCACGCCTGGCTAATTTTTATATTTCTAGTAGAGACGAGGTGTCACCATGTTGGCCAGGCTGGCCTGGAACTCCTGACCTCAGGTGATCTGCGCGCCTCGGCCTCCCAAAGTGCTGGGATTACAGGCATGAGCCATCACGCTCAGCCTGTAATTTTTTTAAATTTTATTTTATTTTAAATTCCAGGATACATGTGCAGAACATGCAGGTTTGTTACATAGGTAAACATGTGCCATGGTGGTTTGCTGTACCTATCAACCCATCACCTAGGTATTAAACCTGGCCCCCACCTCAACAGGCCCCAGTGTGTTGTTCCCCTCCCTGTGTACAAGTGTTCTCATTGTTCAGCTCCCACTAAATGCCATTTGTCCCAGCAATCCCATTACTGACTATATACCCAAAGGAATATAAATCATTCTATTACAAAGATATATGCATGCGTATGTTCACTGCAGCACTATTCACAATAGCAAAGACATGAAATCAACCCAAATGTCCATCAATGATAGATTAGATAAAGAAACTGTGGCAAATACACCACATGGCATACTATGCAGCCATAAAAAGGAACGAGATCATGTCCTTTGCAGGGGCATGGATGGAGCTAAATGTAATTTTGTACTTGTTGACCAACCTCCCTCCATCCTCCTCTCTTATCCTTTCTCTCTAGCCTCTGATAACCACTATCCTGCTCTCTACTTCATTAAGATTAACTTTTTTTAGATTCCATATATGAGTGAGATAATGCAGTATTTGTTTTTGTGTGCCTGGCTAATTCACAGTATAATGTCCTCCAGCTTCATCCATGTTGCTGCAAATAACAGGATTTCATTCTGTTTTAAGGCTGAGTATGAATATGGCATATACACACATACTCATGCGTGTGCACACACACACGTTTTCTCTATTTATCTGTGGATAGACACTTAGGTTGATTCTTATTCTGGCTATCGTGAATAGTGCTGCAATAAACATGAGAGTGCAGATATCTCTTCGACATACTGGATTTCATTTCCTTTGGATATATATCCAATAGAGAGATTGCTGGATCGTATGGTAGTTCTATTTTATTTTAATTTTTGAGACAGGATCTCACTGTGTAACCCAGGCTGGAGTGCAGTGGTTCAGTCTTGGCCCACTGCAACCACTGCCTTCCAGGCTCAAGCAATCCTCCCACCTCGGCCTCCCAAGTAGCTGGGACTACAGGCACGTGCCACCATGCCTGGCTAATTTTTGTATTTTTTTGTAGAGACAGGGTTTTGCCGTGCTGCCCAGGCTGGTCTCCAACTCCTGAGCTCCAGCAATCGGCCCGCCTTAGCCTTCCAAAGTGCTGGGATTACAAGCGTGAACCACCACATCTACCCTCTATTTTAATTTTTGAGGAACCTTCATAGTGTTTTCCATAATAGTTGTATTAATTTACATTTCCATCAATAGTCAATCAGGATCATTATAAACAAAACAAAAATCTGCCTTTTTCTTTCTTTATTGATTGAGACAGAGTCTTGCTCTGTTGCTTAGGCTGGAGTGCAGTAGTGATCACGGTTCACTATAACCTTGACCTCTCCCCAAGGGATCTTCCCACCTCAGCCTCCTGAGGAGCTGGGACCACAGGTGTGCATCACCAAGCCCCATTAATTTTTTAATTTTTTTGTAGAGATAGGGTCTCTCTAGGTTGCCCAGACTAGTCTTGAACTCCTGGGCTCAAGTGAATCTCCTGCTTTGGCCTCTCAAAGTGCTGGGATTACAACTGTGGGCCACCATAGCTGACAAAAAAAATCTGCCTTTAGTCAGCTGATTATTTCAGTCTTAAGAGTATATAGGAGGCCAGGCAAGGTGGCTAACGCCTATAATTCCAGCACTTTGGGAAGCCAAGGTGGCCAGATCACCTGAGGAGAGGAGTTTGAGACAAGCCTGGCCAACATGGCGAAACCTCGTCTCTACTAAAAATTAAAAAAAAAAAAAAAATTAGCCAGGTGTGGTGGTGGGAGCCTGTAATCCCAGCTACTCAGGATGTTGAGGCAGGAGAATTGCTTCAACCGGGGAGGTGGAGGTTGCAGTGAGCCAAGATGATTGCGCCACTGCACTCCAGCCTAGGCGACAGAGCAAGACTCCATCTCAAAAAAAAAAAAGGTATACAGGAAAGATTTTATTACATATTTTATTTATTTATTTATATTTTTATTATAATACTTCATTACAAATTCTTCATGGCTTCAGTGTGTTTTATATCCATGAATTTAAAATGTCCAACTGTCAAGAGGTAACACAGGGTAACTACTCTGGTAAATTTACCAGGAACCAGGATCTAGTATTCAGCCTTAGAGATCAAAACTTGACCTTGCCAGTTCCCCAGAGTTAGTCAAACCAAGATGAGACTAAAAGCAAACTCACAAGGTACTAATGGATAAACTAGAGCACCAATTCTAGACACTCAAGTGTCTAAAAAGAATGTTCAAGCATTATCTTAGGCATATCCTTTTATAATTCTGAAGTATCTAGGAAGCTGATTTTACTTGTAGAGCAAGTAATCGGGGCAAATAAAAACAGATCATCTTGGGCAAAATCTAATCCAACTTCTTGTGAGACCTAATGTAACATCAGTGCTACAGAGCAGAGAATACCTATCTAGAAAAGGTTGTTTGCATCTCCCAGTTTCAGTCTCTCTCTCTCTTAGACAGTGCAGGATATAAAAGGCCAATTCTCTTTGATGCCTCCTTTGCCTAGGCTTCCAAGGAAACTACATATACAAAGGTTTTGAACCCTGGCTATACATTAGCATAATCTGAAATTTAAAAATGTACTTCTATCAATGTCCATGCCTCATCTTAGGACAACTGAATCAGAACCTCAGACAAGGCAGAAATTTTATGTCTGCATTTTTAAATAAAGCTCCCCATGTGATTCTAATGCACAGTGAGGCTTGCAGAGCACTATGTGACCATCCAGTCTAATTCTGCTTGTTCTCTACTTCTAGCTTGTATAACATTGAGTCTTTGAGGAGACTTTGCACACATCTTATTTCATCTACTACATGTTGATTTGATTTTGACTTGTTGCCATTCCTAATTACTACATAATACAGTTAAATAAAATATAGTTTAAGCATATACACAGAACTGTCTGAAAAGAAAAATCACACTCTAGGGTTGACTGTAGATATAGAATATTAAGAAAAATTGTAAGTTATTTTATGTTAAAACATATATTAATTAGAAGCTTAGAATCTGTCTATAATATGAAAATATCATAGCCAGAAAACATAACTTTATTACAAATAACTGATCTAATTTATCTATAATTTATATATTTCTAATAATTAAATGAGAGCCTCCAAAATATGGTAAGTATGTTTAAAAAAATCTATAATAAATCTTTACATCTCTGTTAGAACTTGGTAGCATTATTTTTAACCCATACTTTAGCTCCAAGGAAAAGCAGCATGAAGTGCTGGAAAGAACACTGAATTCGTTGTCCAAATTCTTGGAGTTTAATTTCAACACCAATATTAACTCTCTAGGTAACTTTAAATACTCTAAACATCTTGACACCTCAGTAACCTAATCTATAAAAATGAGGAGGGAAAGAAAGGGATAACAGAAAGAAACAAACATTTATGAATACCTAGTACAGGTCAGACCCTGCAGGGTGATTTCACATGTGATCTAATTTCCTAATTATAATAATTCCTACTTGATTTCTGCTTAGTTGTTTTGAGGGTTCTGCCTGCCTAGACTTCTATTTTATATTTTCTACCTCTTGAGTCTTCCAAGCTCTCTTCAAAGTAATAGATAATAAAATAAATATAAAACAATAACACTAGCAGCAGCTACATTTGTTGAATGCTCAGGCACTATTCTGAGCACTTTATCTGTATAGTATTATTTAATCCTCACAACAGTTTTATGAGGTAGATACTACTATTATCTTCATTTTACACATGAGACAATGAAGGCATAGAAAAGTTCACTGAAGTGACCAAGGTCCTACATGAAATTGTCAGAGCCAGGATTCAAATCTGAGATTCAAACATTTTGCCAGATGTGCCTTACACAAATTATTTAAATTATTATAATTTAAATTATTTAAATTCACCTAGAGAGTTAATATTGATGCTGAAATTAAACTCCAAGAATTTTGACAACTACTTCAGTGCTCTTTCTACCACTTCATGCTGCTTTTCCTTGGAGCTAAGGAATAGGGTGAAAATAAAGCTACTAAATCCTACCAGAGATTTAAAGAATTATCACTTTTTTTTCAAGTATTCTTACCATATTTTGAAGACATTGCTTAACCGTTTAATATGAAGACATTATGACATTCACCATAAATATTTCAGCATGCAGTTATTATTCATCTTATAATAATAATGACAATTTCACATCACCACACCTAAGAAAATTAACCATACTATAACCCCAACTGTCCCCCAAATTTATTTCCCTGCAAAAATCAAGATTTAATTTAGGTTCATGTATTACACTTGGTCATCATATCTTGTTAGTGTCTTTTAGTCTAGAACAGTGCCCTAGCTCTTGTTTCTTTTCAGGGGGAAGAGACAAGTCATGGTAGTTCTTTTGCGGAATAACCTATATTCTAGTTGTTTATTTCCTCTATTCTTAACCGCTATACTATGATGCCAGGGGTTAAGATCACAGCTAAACCTAACACAAATCTCCAATAATAAGGATTCACGTAACTACTCAGTATTTGGGGTGTTTCTTAAAACATTAATGGCTTTGTTATATATCTAAAGATGGGGTGTTTCTTAAAACATCAATGGCTTTGTCATATATCTAAGGATGTATAAACACACCATTTTCTACTATCCCTAAGATTATAAAACTTAGTTCTACATAGATGACAAATTCAAATCTGAAGATGTCAAATGAAACTAGCTAATCATTTTAACTTTAAAGAAGTCCAGAAAAGTCACTTGAGCCTGGGACTTCCAAGCTATAGGGAGCTATTACTGTGCCTGAGCAACAGAGCAAGACTTTGTCTTAAAAGAAGATGAAGAGGAGGAAGTACAAAGAAGATATAACGGATATCTTTACAATAAGAAGAAAAGCACACTGGAAAAAAGATTCAGTTGAGATGGTTTTTTTTTTTTTTTACATGATCCAGAATACAGAAAGAAGTATGGAGGAAAGTAAGGCTTCTGCATTATAAAAGTGTCAACTTTTGTTAAAAAGATCCTTTTGCAAAAGAAGTAATACATTTTCATTAGTATGTGTCTGAAATTTTGCTATTTAGGTACTAAAACCAGGTATATGCATGTATTAACAATGCAATACAAACAGCTGGATAAAAAAGCAAATCTTTTCATCTCAGGCTTGCAACTATTCACTTCCTTTAATTTGTAATCACCCCAAGGCACCAGCCCAGTATCACTGTGTACCATTTCTAATAAGCCCCTTCCCCACCCCCCGCCACCCACCCCGTGGTAACCACAAACCCATCTTCATAATAATCCCTTTTCTTTATAGTTTTACTATCTAAGCTTGTATCCATAAACTATATAGTTTAGTTTTCCCTGCATTTGTACTTTATATGAATGGAATAAAACCACATGTATTCTTCCAATCTTATACAAAAGTAGATTTCAGAATTCACCCATTATTAAAAATATCTAAGCTTTGCGTGGGGGCTCATGTCTGTAATCCCAACACTTTGCAAGACCAGCTCAGGAGGATTGCTTGAGCCCAGGAGTTTAAGACCACCCTGGGCAACAGCAACACAGGGAGATCTTGTCTCTATTAAAAATTTTTAAAAAGGGTGGGTGCAGTGGCTCACACCTGTAATCACAGCACTTTGGGAGGCCAAGGCAGGCGGATCACTGAGGTCAGGAGTTTGAGACCAGCCTGGCCAACATGGTGAAATGCTGTCTCTACTAAAAATACAAAAATTAGCCAGGCATGGTAGGATGGGCCTGTAATCCCAGCTACTTGGGAGGCTGAAGCAGGACAATCACTTGAACCTGAGAGGCTGAGGTTGCAGTGAGCCCAGATTGCGCCACTGCACTTCCAGCCTGGGCAACAAAGCAAGACTGTTTCAAAAAAAAAAAAACCAAAAAACTAAAGAAGAAAATTTTAAAAATCAGAACCAGATTAATTTTAGAGGGCTGTTAAAACAATTTTAAGGTTCGAAACAATACAGGAAATGTTAAATAGTGATTTTATTTGTGAAGACCAGTAAAGGGTTTATCACCTAGAAAGAGTTAACTGCACTAAATGGAAAAGTATATTCAGCCAGAACAAACAGCATTTGTTATTGTATCCTTCAAAGGAAATACAGTGAACAAAAGTACATGTTGTTCCTTGGCATGAACTAGTTAATCCTTTCTGAGTTAAAATGTCTCAAGAGAACTTGTTTATTTAAATTATGCATGCTGCGTACTGTCATACAACTGGGATTATCAGCCACCCATTCACCTAGTTAAAATAGTAGGAAGCAGACAAGATGTACAGCTAGAGGATACGTGATGCCAGCAGTGTTATTCCTTAAAAATAATGGACACACATGAACTGAGGGCTCTTGTACTTTTGTAAGAACTAAATCTCAAAAATAAAATATTAAATATTTTCTAGTTGGCTAGGTGCAGTGGCTCACGCCTGTAATCCCAGCACTTTGGGAGGCTGAGGAAGGCGGATCATCTGAGGTCGGGAGTTTGAGACTAGCCAGACCAACATGGAGAAACCCTGTCTCTACTAAAAATACAAAATTAGCTGGACCAGGGAGCACATGCCTGTAATCCCAGCTGCTCAGGAGGCTGAGGCGGAAGAATTGCTTGAACCTGGGAGGCGGAGGTTGCAGTGCGCTGAGATCGTGCCACTGCACTCCAGACGACTGGGCAACAAGAGCAAAACTCTGTCTCAAAAAAAAATTAAATAAAAATAAATAAATAAATAAATAAACATTTTCCAGTTATCAGCAGAAGAATGTATCAAAGGCATTCAGTTACATTGCCTAATGAAGACTTTTTTTTTTTTTTTTTTAGACAGTCTCGCTCTGTGCCCTAGGCTGGAGTGCAGTGGCACGATCTCAGCTTACTGCAACCTACACCTCCCAGATTCAAGTGATTCTCCTGTCTCAGCCTCCCGAGTAGTTGGGACTACAGGCGCAAGCCACCACTCTCGGCTAATTTTTGTATTTTCTAGTAGAGACAGGGTTTCACCATGTTGGCCAGGCTGGTCTCGAACTGTTGACCTCAGGTGATCTACCCACCTTGGCCTTCCAAAGTACTGGGATTAAAGGTGTGAGCCACCACGCCTGGCCTAATGAAGACTTTTTGAATCACAATTTTGCACTGTTTAGTCTCAAACATCTACTAAGTGTCTACCATATAGAGATGCCAGATACTAAGGCCCTGAGGATATAGACAATCTTAAGATACACTCAGGCCGACCCAGTGGCTCAGGCCTATAATCTCAGCACTTTGGGAAGCTGAGGCCAGAGGACTGCTTGAGCCCAGGAGTTTGAAATTAGCCTGGGCAACATAGGGAGACTTCATCCCTACCAAATAAAAAAAATTAGCCAGCATGGTGGCACGTGCCTATAGTCCCAGTTCGTTAGGAGGCTAAGGTGGGAAGATCACTTGGGCCTAGGAGGTTAAGGCTGCAATGAACCATGATCATGCCATTGTACACCAGCCTGCATGACAGAACAAGATACTGCCCCCCCCCAAAAAAAGCACTCATATGTTACATTTACTCATCTATTAAATATTTATTATGCACATACTATATAAAGGGTATTACACTAGGCAATGTGGCATTTATCTAAATGAATCTGAATCAGATTCTGCCCTCAATGATTCTACAGTCTAGAAAGGGTTATTAAAGAGAGTCATAATTAGCTCACTCAATCCTCAAAAGACTAATAAAGTGGATACTTACCTAATTTGCTAAAAATTAAAAGTTAAGGGAGTTAGAAAAAGAGAAGTTATTTCCAGTTGGTAAAATCAGAAAAGAGTTCTTGGAAGTGACTTTTGAACTAAGCCTTAAAGGAAGGGTGAAACTATATGGATAGAGATGAATAAATAAAAGTACAACAGCAAAAATTTAAAAATAAATAAAAATAATACAAGTACACTAGCAGAGGAAATTGCATGACCAAAGAATGAAGGCAGGAAACAGTGGTGAACCATCAGTATGTAAAAAGGCACAGGGAATAATAGGATAAAAAGTTGAAAATATAAACTAGGGCCAGATCATGAAAACCTTTTTGTTTTTGTTTTTAGAATAATCTCCATTTTATTTTTTTTTCCAGAAGATAGTTTTTCTTCAGTCCTTAAGGGCTCAGCTCCTTATTGGGCTTTGGTAGAGGTCATGGGGCAGCTCTCAAAGGTCTAAATCAGGGTGTACATGTTTGGTCCTTGCAGGCTTCGTAAGATAGATTCCTGACTAGCTTCCTGTGAATGGCACAATTCAGGTAGTTACGTAGCTTCACATACAGCTTTGGAAGCACACAGGTGCCCAAGGCACTTGTTTCAGAAATGTCCCTGATAGATGTGGGTGAGACTATTTCAAATAATGAATTTTTTTTTTTTTTTTTTTTTTTTTTGAGACAGGATCTCCCTCTGTCACCCAGGCTGGAATGTAGTGGCACAATCTTGGCTCACTGCAACTTTTGCCTCATGGGCTCAAGTGATCCTCCCACTTCAGCCTCCGAAGTAGCTGGGACCACAGGGGTGCACCACAACACTGGGCTGATTTTTGTATCTTTCTGTAGAGATAGGGTTTTGCCATGTTGCCCAGGCTGGTCTCAAACTCCTGGGCTCAAGCAATCCTCCTGCTTCAGACTCCCAGAGTGCTGGGATAACAGGCATGAGCCACTGCGCCTACCCTATAATTAGGTCAAAATAAAAACTTTGAAAAAATTTTCAAAGGAGCACAATGTCCTAAAAAATAGCAAATATGGCAATATTTTTTAAATAAATAAATATCAAATTAGTAATATTTACTCCTTGGATGGGCCCTTTCACTGTCTACATTAAAAATTTCTAAAATTTCAACACAATGGGAGGGTAATACTTATAATCAGAGAGAAAAGGTTTTTTGTTTTTTGTTTTTTTTTGAGACAGAGTTTCACTCTTATTGCCCAGGCTGGAGTGCAATGGCGCGATCTCGGCTCACTGCAACCTCCACCTTCCAGGTCCAACTGATTCTCCTGTCTCAGCCTCCCAAGTAGCTGGGATTACAGGCATGTGCCACCATGCTCAACCAATTTTGTATTTTTAGTAGAGACGGGGTTTCTCCATGTTGGTCAGGCTGGTTTCAAACTCCTGACCTCATCTGATCAGCCTGCCTCTGCCCCTCAAAGTGCTGGAGCCACCTCGCCCAGCGAGAAAAGGTTTTTTAAAGAAAATGATGTGATATGACCGAAAAAAAAAAAAAGAAACAAAAAAAGAAAATGAAAGCACTATTATTTTTCACTGTTTGAAGCAAATCTCATTTAAACAGATATAAATAGAAAATAAAGTTTCCAGGCACAGTGGCTCACTCCTGTAATCTCAGCACTTTGGGAAGCTGAGTCAGGTGGATTACTTGAGGTCAGGAGTTTGAGGCCAGCCTGGCCAACATGGTGAAACCTTGTCTTTACTAAAAATACAAAAATTAGCTGGGCATAGTGGAGGATGCCTGTAATCCCAGCTACTCAGGAGGCTGAGGCAGGAGAATTGCTTGAACCTGGGAGGTGGAGGTTGCAACGAGCAGAGATCGTGCCACTGCATTCCAGCCTGGGCGGCAGAATGAGACTCCATCACAAAAGAAAGAAGAAAAAGAAAGAAAGAAAGAGAAAGAAAGGCAGGAGAAAGAAAGAGAAAAAGAAAGAAAGAAGGAAAATAAATTAAGAAAGTCAATTAAGTTCAATCATTAACCCATATATGCATATACACACTAAGTAAAAGTAAAATCACAAGGCAGCCAATAAAACCAAGAAGTCCAAGAAAAGTTCAGATACAGTTCCACAACCCATTAACAGTGTAATGTTGGAAATAGCTTAATCTTTATCTCTTAAGGGATCCAGAGATTACAAACAAAGTAATTTGAAACATTAAATACATCATGTTTTGTAAATTAGGAGGACAGAATTCTTATGTTAGAATTGGAAGTGACCTGAGAGATCAAGTACAATTCCTCAATTTACAGCTGAAGAAACTAAGGCTAGAGAGTTAAATAAGTTTCAGATAAATAAGTTATTCACAGCATCTGATATGAAACCCAGAAAGTAAGAGTACTGGCTCTAGTTTTAAACTACCTAAGTTCAAACTGTGGATTTACCACTCACAGTTATGTGACCTTGCAGAAATTACGTAACTTTATTGGGCCTCACTGTCTTTATCTGTAAAATGAGGAGAATTCCTACTTTATAGCCTTGTTGTGAAGATTATATGGAATAATACATCTAATGCACTTACAATAATACACTTATAATGATGCTTAGCAAATAGAAACTGCTCACTAGGCTGGGTACAGTGGCTCCCACCTATAATCCCAGCACTTTGGGAGGCCGAATTGGGCAGATCACTTGAGGTAAAGAGTTTGAGACCAGCCTAGCCAACATGGTGAAACCCAACCTCTACTAAAAATACAAAAATTAGCCACGTGTGGTAGTGCATGCCTGTAGTCCCAGCTAGCCAGGAGACAGAGGCAGGAGAATTGCCTAACCTAGGAGGCGGAGGCTGCAGTGAGCTGAGATCATACCACTGCACTCCAGCCTGGGCAACAGAGCGAGACTCTATCTCAAAAAAAAAGATGGAAATTACTTTTCAGCAGAACAACAATGTAATCAAGCAACACAAACTGAAAAACAGTTATACAATAGAAGTCCCAGTTACTCAATGCATTATTCTACACATCAATATGCATCGCCCATATAAAGACTTAACATGAAATTTAACTATTAATAAATATTTCCACAGGAGCACACCACTCACCAACATTTTAAAAAGTAAGTCAGTGATAACTGTTGATACCTAAAAGCACTTCTGTACAGTTTGGGAACTGGGAAACTTCCTAAAGTGACAGGCACTAAAAACTAGAAAGACACAAACTATTCCACTGGGCTTAATTATACCAACACACACAAGACCAAAATGGCTTCTAATCTATTACTGGACAATCTTTGTTTTTTTTTTTTTTTTGAGATGGTGTCTCACTCTGTTGTCCAGGTTGGAGTGCAGTGGCACAATCTCAGCTCACTGCAACCTCCGCCTCCTGGGTTCAAGCAAGTCCCTTGCCTCGGCTTTCTGAGTAGCTGAAATTACAGATGGGCGCCACCACACCCAGCTAATTTTTCTATATTTTTAGTAGAGACAGAGTTTCACCATGTTGGCCAGGCTGGTCTTGAACTCCTGACCTCAGGCAATCCGCCAGCCTCGGCATCCCAAAGTGATGGGATTACAGGTGTGAGTCACCTCGCCCAGTTGACAATCTTTAAAATACAGAGGATATATCAACAAAATGAAACCTTTACAATCTGCTTAATTTTACAGAACCAATTTCTATGTTCAGATGGTGACAACTGACTTAAAATGCTGGATTTTTCTTGTAGTTTCATTTCTCACACATGCGCACATGTGTGTGCAGGTGTACAAAATAATAAAAAATACTGGAGTACAACCATCTGAAGCAACTGTCCTCTATTCTGAATTCTGTGACTGTATTTAAAAGCCTGATAAAACTTGATTCATAAATAGAATATGTGCTATTTTTAGAATTACTGATTTAGTTTACACAAGTTAAAAGTTACAGTTTCCAAGTGATGTATAACATAAAAAAATTAAGATCCATATCTCAAGACAAACACTGAGGAAGAGATTTAAAAAATTATATAAAGCTAGAGTTAATAAATTTTACTTAGGGCGATTATATATTATCGATGCACTCAAGCTAAAATACAGCTAAATCAAATACATGTAGCTTATCTAATATGCACATAATAAAGACTACACCAGGCTGGGCATGGTGGCTCACAAGGTCAAGAGATTGAGACCATCCTGGCCAACATGGTGAAACCCCATCTCTACTAAAAAAATACAAAAATTAGCTGGGCGTGGTGACCTGCGCCTGCAGTCCCAGCTACTCAGGAGGCTGAGGCAGAAAAATGGCTTGAACCCCAGGGGCGAGGTTGCAGTGAGCCGAGATCGCACCACTGAACTCCAGCCTGGGCAACAGAACAAGACTCCATCTCAGGGAAAAAAAAGACTATACTAGTTTGCAGATCCATAAACTAGAACATAAAACAACTCTGATGAAAGCAAAAAGCCTAAACTATATGTAGGGTAACATTTAATTTGGGCACTTATTGCCAAATTTTGTGATTAATAACTGTAGTTTATAGTATTTGGGATTATCCAACATTTTTCCATCCCATTTTAAAATTTTTACCATAAATGAAAACATTTTCATTCAGCAAATAAAAACTACTCTTTTCTCTTTATACTTATCAAAAGATATTTTTCTTTTTCTTTTTTGAGACAAAGTCTCACTCCGTTGCCCAGGCTAGAATGCAGTGGCATGATCACAGCTCACTGCAGCCTCTGTCTCCCCAGTTCAAGTGATTCTCCTGCCTCAGCCTCCCTCCTGTATAGCTGGGACTACAGGAGCACATTACTGCACCTGGCTAATTTTTGTATTTTTAGTAGAGATGGCACCATGTTGGCCAGGCTGGTCTCAAACTCCTGCCCTCAACTGATCCACCTGCCTCAGCCTCCCAAAGTGCTGGGATTACAGGTGTGAGCCACTGTGCCTGGCCTACTTTGCTTTTTCTTAGTAAGCACAGGGTATTGTTTCCAAAACATCTATAAAATCTGCAATAATTACAAAACCGTTTCAAAGACCCTGCACAAGTTCCTACCACCCATTTTGAAATTCTTTAGTGGTGATTTTCTGTTTTGTTACGTCCCATTTCTGAGCAGTAGAATTTAGGGCAGCACCTTTAAAAGAATTAAATTCCCTCCTCAGTTACATCACCATTCTCTTGGCTGTACTTCTGTTCTGAGACTTTTTTGCTGCCCTAACCATGCACTCATAATTTTACTCAAAAAAGCTGTCATATATACCAAAATAACACAAACTTTTTCTGGCTCCAAATAGCCTTTAAATTAACTTCCACTATCAGGCTGCACCTAATTCTCTATACCAAATCCAGAACTGTCTCAACTCAATGAATAAAAATCTTACAGATATTACCATCCATTTTATATTCTCAGTTATACCAAAAGCTTTTACATGCTGATAAAAGTTTAGTGATAAATTTGGTGAAGTGTTCCTGACCTGGCTGCAATGCCACAGCAAACTAGTAAAGAGCCAAAGTATCTAAAATTCTAATTTTTATTCTAACCAGGTTAGCAGTTTAACTTATCAACTTGGTAAAATGTTTTTTGTTTGTTTTTTGAGATGGAGTTTCACCCAGGCTGGAGTGTAATGGCACAATCTTGGCTCACTGCAACCTCCACCTCCTGGGTTCAAGCGATTCTCCTGCTTCAGCCTCCTGAGTAGCTGCGACACTACAGACGCACACAACCATGCCTGGCTAATTTTTTGTATTTTTAGTAGAAACAGGGTTCCACTATGTTAGCCAGGATGGTCTGGATCTCCTGACCTTGTGATCCACCTGCCTCAGCTTCCCAAAGCGTTGGGATTACAGGCGTGAGCCACCAGCCTTTTTTTTTTTAAAGATAGGGCCTCACTCTACCCAGGCTGGAGTGCAGTGGCACAATGGTGGCTTTGACCTGGGCTCAGTCCTGAGTTCTGGGACTACAGGTGCACACCACCATGTCTGGCTAATTTTTTGTACTTTTAGTAGAGGTCTCACTCTATTGCTCAGGCTTGTCTCCAACTCCTGGGTTCAAGGGATACACCCACCTCAGCCTCCCAAAGTGCTGGGATTACATGTGTGAGTCATCCCACCCAGCTGGTAAAATCTTTATTTTTAAATATGCTACACTGGCAGGGCGCCGTAGCTCACGCCTATAATCCCAGCACTTTCAGAGGCCAAGGTGGGCGGATGCCTTGAGCACAGGAGTTCAAAACCAGCCTGAGCAACATAGTGAGATCTCGTCTCTACTGAAAATACAAAAATCAGCCAGGCATGGTAGCATGTGCCTGTAATCCCAACTACTGGGGAGGCTGAGGTAGAAGAATTGCTTGCACCCAGGAAGCGGAGGTTGCTATGAATCGACATCGCACCACTGCATCCGACCTGGGCGACAGAGTGAGACTCTGTCTCTTAATAAATAAATATGCTGCATCCAAAATTCAATCAATATAATGGAAAATGAGAAACTGGCTCAAGACTCCAAACTCCATTATATAATGTAAAAATGTATTGGCTCTGGAGTCAAACTTTAATGTATGGCTTTGGAAATCTCTGGCTTTCATGCCAATATTATATTGATGGAACTGATATAAATTCCATGCAGTCTCAAAGTTCCAAACGAAAACAGATTTGCAGGTATTTCCAAAAACTCAGTGACACAGGTTAACCTATAGGAAGGCCCTAAATTAGCAGAATCCGTAGTTCTCACCTCCAACTAGAATTTATCTGTCAAGAATTTCAAGACAACAGAACAAGTATCAAGATGATACTTATGTCACTACCTCTCTCGTTCTCTGCTACAACTCATAAGCTTAACTAAATGTACAACAAAAATTTAAGACACTCACACCTGTAATCCCAGCACTTTGGGAAGCTGAGGTGGGAGGATCGTTTGAGGCCAGGAGTTCAAAACCAGCCTGGTCAACAAATCTGACACCTCATCTCTACAAAAGAAAAATAAAAAATTATCCAGATGTGGCGGCACATGCCTATAGTCCCAGCTACTCAGAAAGCTGAGGCAGGAGGACTGCTTGAGCCCAGGAGTTTGTGGCTGCATGAGCCGCAATTGTACCACTGCACTCCAGCCTGGGAGACAGACTGAGACCCTAACTTTAAAAAAAAAAACAAAAAACTTTTAGACAAATATAAATATAGTTCACTGTCCTGCCCCCACAACAGTCTTTTCTGAGGTACATATCATAAAACATTACACTGTGTTGAAACTATTATAACCAAGTTTTTCTTAGTTAATAGCCTCATAGTATGCTACACTCTATATTATTGTGAGGGCCCAGTACATAGTGAAGTAACAGAACATTTCAATACAGAGACATGAAGTCACTAAACTCAGCCAAAAGGCTTCAGATCTGTGATGATGGTGCTGTGTGTATGAGAGGAGGGGGTACAGGAATATTCACACCACAGGTCTGTTACAAATCCATACCCACACATTCAGATGGCAAATTACCAGGAAGCAACAGCAGCAGCATGTAAACACCAATTTGTTTTCCAAGTGTGCCTGGCCCATGAGTTCCTATTTTTAGTTAACATCTTGATTTATCAAGGCCAAGAAAACCACAAGACCTAAAGTAAGCAACACGTCCTGATGATATCTGCTGTCAAATGGTTTTCTCTGTTCTTGCTCTACTATTAATCCCTCAATGTGTTACATCCTACCCTTACAGTAAAACAAAAACAAGAACAAAAATGGTTCCAAAAGAATTCCCAAAACCACATGCAAACAAATATTAAAGATATAGCATTTTGCAAATAAGTAAAACTTTATTTGTAAACAAATATAAACACATGAGAGATGTGAAAATAATCGAGGCTCTCCCACTGTCATTTCTGCAAAAAAGTAAAGCATTTAATCTGGGAATGAAATGGTATAGTCCTCCTCTATAAGCTAAATCCATTTTAAAAGAATTATGAGGCCGGGCGAGGTGGCTCACACCTGTAATCTCAGCACTTTGGGAGGCTGAGGTGGGTGGATCACGAGGTCAAGAGGTCCAGACCAGCCTGGCCAACATGGTGAAACCCCACCTCTACTAAGAATTAAAAAAACAACTGGATGTGGTGGCACATGCCTGTAATCCCAGCTACTCAGAAGGCTGAGGGATGAAAACCACTTGGACCCAGGAGGCAGAAGTTGAAATGAGCTGAGCTAGCACTACTGCCCTCTAGCCTGGGCAACAGAGCAAGTATCGAGGAAAAAAAATACGATTAGTTCATACTGTATTTTTTCACCAAATACGATGATCATTCAAAAGAGCTTCATAGGTAATTTAGCAGAATATGGAATTGTATTCATATCTCACATAAATCAGTTTGATGTCCAAAGAGAATCAAAGCTACAGAAGTTTTAAAATTAAAAAGTGAATTCAATCTTAGTGAGTTAATTAACAATCCACTGCCATATGAAAAGTGAAGGGGGTAGAATCTGAAGACAGGAAAGATTTCCATCCACAAATTAACGGGCATGCAAGGTACACCCAGTAATTAACACCATATATTACATCAGGCCTGGAAGTAAAAATCTTGAAAGAATAGCTCATTAATACGGCTTTCTTATAAAACAATAATAATACTATTCATGGAAACACCTATTATTTAAGTTTCTCAAAAAAAGTGTTCAAATTCCAATTCTTAGAAAAGCCTTGAAAATATCTCAATCAGTAACAGCAAAGTTTTAAAGAAGGATTGAGGATCTAATGATTAACAAAACAAAAATGTTTACCAGCAACTATGCAATGTGAATAAGCTTTTGCAGAATGGGGAGTATGTTACTGAAATCAAAACTGACTTACCTAAATATGTCTGTATATTCTGCCATTGCAGTCATGATGGCTTCTACTGCCTTAGAGAAACTGCTCTACCACACAACTGATTTTCTTTTCTTTTTTTTTTTTTTTTTGAGACTTACCACTCTGTCACTTAGGCTGGAGTGCAGTGGCGTGATCTCAGCTCACCACAACCTCTGCTTCCCAGGTACAAGATTGTCCTGCCTCAGACTCCCCAGTAGCTGGGATTACAGGCATGCGCCACCATATTCAGCTAATTCTTTTTGTATTTTTAGCAGAGACTGGGTTTTGCCATTTTGACCAGGCTGGTCTTGAACTCCTGACCTCAAGTGATAGCCCACCTCGGCCTCCCAAAATTCTGGGCGTGAACCACCACGCCTGGCCTAAAACTGATTTTCTTTACTTAATGGCTGTGAGAACTGACAAAGGGAAACTAAAATTAAAAAACTATTAGACACACTAATATATTAATTGTACAACCCCGTCTAACAGTTTCTCTTTAATTTTGTAATAACATTAAGATGTAATCTTAATAGAGTTCTTATACTGCCATTCAGCAAAGTTTTACACGCCATGACTTTTATTCAGAACTAAGACTTCGAAGACAAGGTTTCCAGAGGATCTCATTCTAGACATAAAACAAGTAAATAGTAATACTATGTACACTTCAACTGAAGATAATTTTTATTAAGTTAAAGAAAAGGTAATTAATACTTTAACAACATCAGCTAAAAACAAAGCTAAGAATTCACATCTTTGAAAAAACAACTATTCCACTGTGCATCTGAGGGTATGTCACACAGTCTATACACATAAACTAATTTAAAAGCTGTTGCCAATCAATAAATTATCATCTCATAAGGTTAAACAGTAGATATCCATTTAGATTTAATCAAGCATTTAGAATATGCTTGATTAAAAATTCTCTGCCATACGCACGCGCGCACACACACACACACACACACACACACAAATTAGCCAGGTGTGGTGACGCCCACCTGCAGTCCCAACTACCCCCAGCTACTTGGGAGGCTGAGGTGGATCACATAAGCCTGGGCAACATGGCAAATCCCTGTCTCAAAAAAAAAAAAAGAGAAAGAAAGAACTTTACAAACCTATAATCACATAAAAAGTTGTAAAACATATGAGACATGTGGCTAAAGTCAAACAAAGACTTCATGGAGCCATGTTATGACTTAACAATCACAAAAGGAAGTGAATTTATCTCTACTAAAGTGAATATAAATACTGCAATCATTATTTTTCTGGCATAATTATGTTTTGGAACTATGTCTTCTATAAAAAGCATCTATGTACCCACCTGTCCCAGTTGTGTCGGCTGCCAACTACAAGCATCCTCTGTCCTTATTTTTCTAAATCACTCTACTAAAAATATTACTCATTGGCCGGGCGCAGTGGCTCATGCCTGTAATCCCAGCACTTTGGGAGGCCCAGGCCGGCGGATCACGAGGTCAGGAGTTCGATACCAGCCTGGCCAACATAGTGAAACCCCGTCTCTACTAAAAATACAAAAAATTACCCGGGCGTGGTAGCGGGCGCCTGTAATCCTAGCTACTTGGGAGGCTGAGGCAAGAGAATTGCTTGGACCCGAAAGGCGAAGGCTGCTTGCCGAGATTGCGCCACTGCACACCAGCCCGGGCGACAGTGCGAGACTCCGTCTCAAAAAAAAAAAAAAAAAAGATTCATACAATATCTGCAAAATAGTATTTGAATATTGGTTTTGCAAATCTGTCAAAAGTACCTCTCTGATTTTCAAGAGACAACTCCAATCCTGGAGTTATCAGTGAGAGGAAGATTTGGTATTCTGCCTAGAGTGTGGCGAGTTCACCGGTGCCCCCTTAACCCAGAAACTTGCATTGACCATATTTTTACCATGTGGCAAATACATGTTGTCAACTCAAACTGTGAAAGTGGAACCAATCAATATTGAGTATCTGTAAAATCCAAGGGTCCAAATTCTTGTTTCATATTTAATTTTTAAAATCCAAGTGTCCAAATTCTTGTTTCAAGTTTAATTTTTAAAATCCGAGTATCCAAAGTCTCGTTTCAAGTTTAATTTTTAAAACTTAAAGGTAATGTAGTAAATCTTTTTTAGGATCTTAACGTGCCTGGTATTTAAACTTATGAAAGAAATACAAAAAAAAAAAAAAGTATAGCATTACTGT
This sequence comes from Cacajao melanocephalus, assembly GCA_963573385.1. Classification (NCBI taxonomy): domain Eukaryota; kingdom Metazoa; phylum Chordata; class Mammalia; order Primates; family Pitheciidae; genus Cacajao; species Cacajao melanocephalus. Next base: position 92,832 of record CAUYLG010077752.1, read on the forward strand.
CAATAAATCCAAATGGTATCTTCATTTTCAGAATCACGTCTTTTACTACCTTCTTCAAACATCACTTCCTCTCCACTACTTCCTCCAGTCCTTTAGGCAAATCAGTGATTCACACCGCCCCTTCCACCCCAGATTCTTAAAAGGATCCACTGTGCACGAACGAGAAAGCCCCACAATCCAAGTGCATTGCCCTAGTGATGTTTGATGTTTTGAAAGGCACCTGTTAAAATGCCAAAGCCCAAAATTAGATCCTCAAGGGCTCCTTTTCTTTCTTGACCACACTTCTCTTTTTCAATGCCTTCCTCACCCCTTGAAGCCAAACGATTTCCCATCCAATAGCCCTTCCACCTTCCAGTCAAACCTAAATCCTGCCCTCCATCACCACCAGCCCCAGCCGGGTCAGAGGGCTCCAGTCCCAGCACCGATCACCCTCCCTCGCCCTGGGAAGGGAACACCGGCCCAGGTCTTCCTCCTCTCCTCACCCCAGCTGCCAAATTCAGAGCATCTCTTTCTCCAGGCGCACATTTCCGCAGGACCCCTTCGATCTTCTTCCCCCACTGCGCTGCTTTCAAAAGCCCCCAAGCTCTGGGCTCTTCAAGCCTCCTCCTCCCACCCCCTCCCTCTTGCTCCTCGGCCTCCACTTACCCCTCAGCCTTAGGCCCTCGGTTCGACAACCTCCATTTCCTTCAGATTCCATTCCAGAGCTGACTCTCCCCGCTCCCTCAACCGTCTCCCCGGGGCCCCTCCGGGTCGCAGTCCCTCGGTAGCCCCCAGCTCCATCCCAGACTCCCCACTCACCCTTGGCAGCAGGCGCCCCCCAAGCTCCCCTCTCGTCAAGCCTCAGCTCCCGCTCACCTCCGCGGTCCGAGTCGGGTTCCCCGGACCCACCTCCGAGTCGGCGTCCGAGCCGCCGTCGGAGTCCGGGGCCCTCCCCGCCTCGTCGGAGTGAAGTGCCCCAAGCGGCGGGGGCGGAGCCCGGGGCGGGGAGCCGGAGTGGAGGCGGGGGCGGTGGCGGCTGCGCGCAGGCATCGCCCCGGCTGCCGTCACCGCCGCGCCAGCAGCTTCTCTGAGCCGAACCGGAACTGCTTCGGGAGGCGGGGCCCTACCGGCGCGGGCGGGGTTCTACCGGCGGGGGGCGGGGCCTACCCTGGAAAAGACGCGAGGCTCCAGATGGGCCGGAGAGGAAAGCCAAGAGAAGCAGCCGCGGGGGAGCCCAAGGGCGCATGCGTCACGGTGGAGTCCAAAGCTAGCGGAGGAAGCGGGGCTAGCGGAGGTGGGGCGGGGCCTGTGGGATTAGTAAGTGGGGTTAGGGCGTCGAAGGACGTTATCTTAATTCCTCTGGAGAGAGCCAGCAATTCTCCAATAGCCAGCACTCAATGATCATTGTTATAATTTACTGCCCTTTTATTCTTTGACAGTGTCTATGCCAAATGCAATATAAACATCTCATTTAATCCTTGTGCTAAGGCCAGGCGTGGTGGCTCACGCCTGTAATCCCAGCACTTTGGGAGGCCGAGGCGGATGGACCACCTGTGGTCAGGAGTTCCAGACCAGCCTGGCCAACATAGTGAAACCCCCGTCTCTACTAAAAATATAAAAATTAATCGGGCATGATGGCGCACACCTGTAATCCCAGCTACTCAGAAGGCTGAGGCAGGAGAATCGCTTGAACCCAGGAAGTGGAGGTTGCAATGAGCCAAGATTGCGCCACTGCACTCCAGCCTGGGCAACAAGAGTGAAACTCTATCTCAAAAAAAAAAAAAAAAAAAAAAAATCCTTGTGCTAATTCTGCAAGGGGGATCATACAACACAGAAAGGTCAAGAAATATATTGCCTGACGTATTGCAAACTGATATTCCAGGCCAAATCTCTCTAACATCAGAACCTTTATTTTCCTCACTCCACCATGCTGTGCCACCCTGAGGGAAGGCCTCCTTCCAAGCCAGGCCTAGCATTGGCATAAACTGAGTCCAAAGCCAGCAGTAATCTGGACACGAGCCCCTCCTTGGCCTTGCTTCCCCACACAGTGCCAGGCTGACTTCAGTGGTTCTGAAGGGGGTGGAAGCAGATTCTGGGGTGGACCTGAGTGCAGACCACTTCCATGGAATGCCCTGGTATGGCCTTTCCCTTCAAACTGGTCTTAAGGCCAAGGGCATCTGGGAACCTCCCCACTGCAGCTCATATCCTTTCCAGCTCCATCAGGGCCACTGAGAAGTCACATGAGAGAGGGCGAGCGATATCTCATCTCTTCTGATAACTAGCTCTGACAGAAGGACAGGTTGACCTTTCTCAGTTTCTATTTTGGGACCCAAAGCCCTTATAGGTAGAGGAATCTCCCTCCTACCCTCAAAATGTTTCTGATGACAGTCAGCCCCTTTGGCTCTCAATGTCTAGGGCAACACTCACCTCCCTTCTCCCCATTTGACATACAAGGACCTCTTCAGCCTTTTCTTCTGAGAAGTCAGCCATCTTCATTACAGGACCATTGTTCAAACCTTCCTCCATTGGCCCAGGGCAGTGGCTCACACCTGTAATCCCAGCACTTTGGGAGGCTGAGCCAGGCGGATCCCTTGAGGCTGGGAGTTTGAGACCAGCCAGGCCAACACCGCAAAACCCAGTCTCTACTAAAAATACAAAAATTAGCACAGCACACGCCTATAATCCCGGCTACTTGGGAGGCTAAAGCAGGAGAATCACTTGAACCCAGGAGGTGGTGGTGGCAAGTGAGCCAAGATGGTGCCACTGCACTCCAGCCTGCTTGACAGAGTGAGACCCTGTCTCAAAAAAAAAAAAGCACCTCTTCCATGAATCTTGCGGGCACCCTTTAACTGAAGCCCTCCATGTCTCTTACTCATATTTCTCTGACTCTGCAATTCAGAAAACTGTCCCTGACCTCCATAATTCAGAGATTCATCCAACAGACATCCAATCCAGCTCCTACCCAATGTGTGGCCCACCTAGACTATACAGTTATTTTTTGTTTTTTTTTTGTTTTGTTTTTTGAGACAGAGTCTTGCTCTGTCGCCCAGGCTGGAGTGCAGTGGTGTGATTTTGGCTCGCTGCAACCTCCGCCTCCTGGATTCAAGCAATTCTCCTGTCTCAACCTCCCGAGTAGCTGGAACTACAGGCGCCTGCAACCACAACCGGCTAATTTTTGATTTTTATATTTTTAGGAGAGACGGGGTTTTGCCATGTTGGCCAGGATGGTCTCAAACTCCTGAACTGCTGACCTGCCCGCCTTGGCCTCCCAAAGTGCTGGAATTACAGGCGTGAGCCACCAAGCCCAGCTGACTATACAGTTCTTTCAGTTCTTTCTATCATTCATCCTTGGAAACAGCCACCTCCTCTGCACCCCGGATCTCTAACTCAGTCCTCAGAACCTTATAGCCTTAGGCAGGGCTCTACACCTGCTAACGCCACAGACATTTCTAAGCACTTGCTGTGTGTCAGCCACAGCATGTCCTTTGTTTCATTTAATCCTCAAATTCTCTGAGGTAGATGTGATTATCCTTACTTTACAGATAAAGAAACTGAGGTTCAAGGAGGTTCAATGCAGAGTTCTCTCTGATTCCATGTTCTCATGGAGTTTGGGGGTTGAGGAGAAGCTTGGGGAGGAAAAGGTCTTGTCCTCTGCAGAGGCCCCTGTGACTTGCTGAGTCACTTGCTCCTGTCCCACCTGTCCCTGTCAATCTCTGGGAAGGAGAAATGACACTGGAGAGGCAGAGAGGAGTGACCACAGAGGCAGAGGGTGGGCGGGCTGGCCCATGGCTGAGACTTCGCTCCCAGAGCTGGTGGGAGATGACAAAGCCACGCCTTGCCCCAGTATCCTAGAGCTGGAGGAGCTCTTGAGGGCGGGGAAGTCTTCTTGCAACCGCGTGGACGAAGTTTGGCCCAACCTTTTCATAGGAGATGCGTGAGTGGTAGCTCGCCAAGGGGCATGGGGGTGGGGACAAGGAGAGGCAGTTCTTGATCTCTTTACCAGATGCAAGAGGGTGGAAACAAGGAGAAATAGCTCTGCTCCTAGCATCCCAGGCCAGGGACCTTCTCCAGGACCCCCGGATGCCGAGGACAGTGCAGTGACCAGGCATGGCCACCAGAGGGAGCAGGGACTTTGCCTGCCTGAAAGCAGGGAGTTTCCCAGGGATCTCAGGAATTTTCTCGCATTTCCAGGACAATTGGCAAGTCTAGGGGCAGAGGCCTGGGAAATGGTGTTTGGGGCATGATATGGGTTAGACAGAGAGCCCTCCTTTCTGGGCCCAGCCTCCCTCCTCTGGACACACATGGTGGAGAAGCCTGACTGAAGGTGAATCAGAGAAGGTATTGCCTTTAAACATTTGCAGGTTAGAAGCAGGTATGAGGTGGTAGCCAATAGAGGCCGGATGTGTGTGGGAGGACATGGGGCAAGAAGGGAGGGGCAACCAGCTTCCAGGGCGGACGCAACCTCTTCCTTCCTGTTCTGGCCAAGGCAGGGGCAAATGCTCTGAGGAAGCAAAGAGGGTCTTGGCCGGGCGCGGTGGCTCACACCTGTAATCCTAGCACTTTGGGAGGCCGAGGCGGGCGGATCACGAGGCCAGGAGTTCGAGACCAGCCTGACCAACATGGTGAAACCCTGTCTCTACTAAAAATACAAAAATTAGCCGGGCGTGGTGCTGCGCGCCTGTAATCCGTCTCTACTAAAAATACAAAAATTAGCTGGGCGTGGTGCTGCGCGCCTGTAATCTCAGCTACTCGGGAGGCTGAGGCAGGAGAATCGCTTGAACCCGGGAGGCAGAGGTTGCTGTGAACCCAGAGCGCGCCACTGCACTCCAGACTAGGCGACAGAGCTAGACTCCGTCTCAAAAAAAAAAAGAAAAAAAAAAAGGATCTTAAGACTCCCCCTTCTCCCCACCACACACACACACACCACTGGCTTTTCCACCAGAAAAGTGTGGGGCTGTGGAGTCAGACCCCGCCTGGAGCTTGCTGGGGTTGGACTCTCTTTGGACCCTAATGGCTCAGTCCCTCTGCAGCAGGGGGCCAGGCAAAGCCTTCCTCCTGGTCCCCCTGGCTTGGCCAGCATCCAGTGCTCTTCCTGCCCTCCCCAGGGCCACGGCAAACAACCGCTTTGAGCTGTGGAAGCTGGGCATCACCCACGTGCTGAACGCCGCCCACGGGGGCCTCTACTGTCAGGGCGGCCCTGATTTCTACGGCAGCAGTGTGAGCTACCTGGGGGTGCCGGCCCACGACCTCCCTGACTTCGACATCAGTGCTTACTTCTCCTCCGCAGCTGACTTCATCCACCGTGCCCTCAACACGCCTGGGGGTAGGACTTGGGCACCAAGCCCATATCCCATCTTGCTCATTCATGGCGAGGATGCCCCATTTCCCCTCAGTCATCAGTGCCCTCCATCCCTGGTTTTTAAAACTCCTCTGCTTAGGCTGGGCTCAGTGGCTCAAGCCTGTAATCCCAGAATTTCGGGAGGCCAAGGTGGTCAGATCACCTGAGGTCAAGAGTTTGAGACCAGCCTGGCCAACATGGTAAAGCCCCGTCTCTACTAAAAATACAAAAATTAGCTGGGCATGGTGGTACACACCTATAATCCCAGCTACTCCCGAGGCTGAGGCAGGAGAATTGCTTGAACATGGTGGGCAGAGGTTGCAGTGAGCTGAGATCGTGCCACTACACTCTAGCCCGGGCGACAGAGTAAAACTCCAACTAAAAAAAAAAAAAAAAAAAAGAATCCTCTGCTTAGTGCTCCAGCATTTAATGGAAACCTATTCCTTCCCAGCTGGGGAAACTGAGGCCCGGAATACAAGGTCATGCCATGAGTTAGGAGCATCCTTGAGGCTGAAAGCCATTTCTCCCAAACAGCAGAACAGTTCTTTCTCTGCAACACTCAGCTTTGGGAAAGCACCGTTTAGTAACTAGATGTCTGCCCCAAAGTATTTTCTTACTACTCATCTTTTTTTCTGAGACAGAGTCTCACTGTTACCCGGGCTGGAGTGCAGTGGTGCGATCTCAGCTCCTCCACCTCCTGGGTTCAACCCCTTCCTCCCAGGTTCAAGCAATTCTCATGCCTCAGCTTCCTGAGTAGTTGGCACTACAGGCATCCACCACTACACCTGGCTAATTTTTGTATTTTAGCAGAGCTGGGGCTTTACCATGTTGGCGAGGCTGGTCTCAAACTCCTGACCTCAAGTGATCTGCCCGCCTTGGCCTCCCAAAGTGCTGGGATTACAGGCATGAGCCACTGCACCCAGCCCCCAAAATACTTTTAACTAGAAAATAAATATATCTTCAAATAATCAGGATACAGCAAAGGAGCCCAGGGAGGCTGGTGTCCTGGCTTTGTGTCCATCCTAGAAGACAGCTATGTCCCTTGCTACGTGATCCTGGGCAAGCCAGTGTCCCTCTCTGGACTTCAGTTTCCTCATCTATGTGACAGGAATGACAAGATTACAGCTCACATGACTTTTTAATATCAAAGCACTTTGACATTCTTTTGTTCTTCATCCATTCATTCACCAGCTATTTACTGAGTATCCACTATGTGCCTAGTACTGAGCTAAATACTAGGAATCCAGACTTAAAGAAGCAAGGTCCCTGTGCTCTTGGAACTGGTGGAAAGACAGTCAAATTGTGAATAGTATAGTGAGAGCTCCTCATAGGAATGGGCCAGTGTGGAGAGCTCTGGGAGCACATGGCAGGGGTGCTCAGCCCAGAGGATTAGGAAGGTAGCAGGGACTTCCTTCTACAAAAGTATTCATGGGTCATATGCAAAAAAGATGAGCCGCTCTGTGATTCAAGCAGTACTTTGAGCGGTCAAGAAAGCTGTGGAGGAAGCCACATCTCAGTAGAAACCTGGTGGATGAGTAGTTGAAGTTAGACAAAGACCAGGGGAGAGGATTTGCAGGTATTTGGAATAGCATGTGGTAAGGCTGAAGGTCAGAGTCCATGGCAGTTTCAAGGAACTGCAAGTTCCTCCACGTTCCTCCAGCTGAAAGTGGAGGAGGGATGGTCTGAAATGAGGCTACAGGGGCCAGCCCTTGAAGGGTCTTACAAGCTATGTTAAGAAGTTTGGAGGCTGGGTGCGGTGTCTGATGCCTGTAATCCTAGCACTTTGGGAGGCTTAGGTGGGTAGATCACCTGAGGTCAGGAGTTTGAGACTAGCTTGACCAACATGGAGAAACCCCGTCTTTACTAAAAATACAAAATTAGCCAGGCATGGTGGTGCATGCCTGTAATCCCAGCTACTTGGGAGGCTGAGGCAGGAGAATCGTTTGAACTCGGGAGGTGGAGGTTGCAGTGAGCCGAGATCATGAAATTGCACTCCAGCCTGGGCAACAAGAGTAAAACTCCATCTCAAAAACAAAGCAAAATAAAAAGTTTGGAAGCCAGGAGCAGTGGCTCACACCTGTAATGCTGGCAGTTTGGGAGAACAAGGTGGGAGAATCACTTAAGTTCAGGAGTTCAAGACCAGCCTGGGCAACATAGTGAGACCTTGTCTCTACAAGAAAGAAAGAAAGAAGGAGAGAGAGAGAGAGACAGGAAGGAAGGCAGGAAGGCAGGAAGGCAGGAAGGCAGGAAGGCAGGAAGGCAGGAAGGCGGGAAGGAAGGAAGGAAGGAAGAAAGGAAGAAAGGGAGAGAAAAGGAAAGAAAAGAGAAAAAAAAATTTGGACCTTATCCCAAGGGTAGGCAGAACAGGTCTTGATCTACCCATTTCACTGATCAGAAAACTGAGGCTATAAAGGCTGAGTGACTTGCTGAGGATCACAGAGTGTGCCAAGACAGGAACTTGGGTCCCCATCACAGCCCGTGGGTGGGCCGGCTGGTGGGAAAGGGTTTTTTACCAGCATGTCTTCCTCAGCCAAGGTCCTGGTGCACTGTGTGGTGGGTGTGAGCCGCTCCGCCACGCTGGTCCTGGCCTATCTCATGCTGCACCAGCAGCTGTCCCTGCGCCAGGCAGTGATCACCGTGAGGCAGCACCGATGGGTCTTCCCCAACCGAGGCTTCCTGCACCAGCTCTGCAGGCTGGACCAGCAACTGCGGGGTGCCAGCCAGAGCTGAGGGCCCAGGTGAGGCCTCAGGGGGCGAAGCTGGATGTGGTTGGCAGGAAAAGGCCAGGTGAGGGCCTGGGCTGCCGACATAGGGTTGGGTTCTTCCAGGATTGGTTAGCAGAGCTGCGTGTGGCTGGAAGTGAGGATTAAAGGGGACCTGGCCTGCTCCCCAAGCTGCTGGGTTCTCTTCACCTACCCAAGGTATCACCCAAGAGCCCAGCCTAGGCAATTCTCCTGTAGGACCCCCAACCTGTCTCCCCCACCCCACCCGGATCCTTCAGACCCCAAAGAGAAGAGAAGGACTAGGATGCAAGGGCGTGGGAAGTGTAGAATGGAAGAGGGGAGGCTTTCCTACCTGGTCCTGGTGCCAACCTGCCCTGCCTCAGCTGAAAGCCTGTGAGGGCTCTCCTAAATCCCACCAAGGCATCTGCGGAGCCAGCCTGGACCCTCCCGCACCTCCACATCCCGTTCCCCTGAGGTCTGGACCCCAGGTACAGTGCCGCAGAGAAAACCTTCCTGGCTTAGCTAATTCTCATCCATGAGCTAAGGCCAGGCCTCCAGGGCAGCTCCTCACCCCGCAGAGCCTGCCTCCAGCACTGCGTCCCCTCCAGCTCCTTCCCTGTCTCACTTCAACCCTGTCTTTAGCTGTCCCTGCCACCTGCTGCAGAGGGGCTGCCATTTGGGGCTGGGTGATTACCCTGGGTGTGCTTGGGAGCTGGAACAGCAGCAGCTTTTCCCTCCCAGAAACCTCCCGGGTCAGGGCCTGACTCTCTCCCTGCCTCCCACCTGTGAGAGCAGTTCCTGTCTCTGAAGGCACAGCCAGCCCCACGAGAAGGGAGGCCCTCCAGCAGCATGGAGCCCTTCCCACGTGCTGGCTGGAGGATGAGCATCTTGGGGCAGAGGATTAGGGAAGGATCTGGGGCTAAGTTTAGAGTTTGGGGGTGAGTGTGATAAGAAACTTTGGGTTATAGCTGGGCTTGAGATTGGCCTGGGGCCAAGCTGTGGCATGGAGCTCTGTGGGTATGGGGTTTGAGGGGGGCATGCTCCCTGTGGAATGGCAAATTCCCAGCCTGCTCTCTCTCCTCTAGACAGGATCCAGGAACCTGGCAAAGCAGCAGATCTCAGACCATGCACAGTCACCCCTCTCCCTCAGCCTGGGGCCTTAGGCACCCTGACCTCTGATCTCAGTATCTTTCCCAACAGGGAGCTGACTTTGGGGGAGTTGGCTGGGCAGGAGTGCAGCACTGCACAATTCACGGGGGTGTCATCCACCAAATTGTGCAACTGGAGGCCCCAGGAGTTATGCAGTGTGCAGGCTGTGCAACTGTACACAGCAGCTCTGGGTCTAGGGACTCTGAAAGACAAGGGGCCCATGGGGAGAGGTCATCTCAGTCCCTAAGCCATGAATACAAAATCTACCTCCTCAGCTCTCCCAGCAGCTGCACTCACTTGACCTTATGTGCAGCGCTCAAGGCAGAAGCAGGTTTAGGTGACAGCTCTTATCCCTGCCCCAACAAGTTTGGGCCTTGGTTCACCCACCTGTAACACAGAGCTCATCTCTCTTCCAGAGCTGGTCCTTACTCCCTGCCATGGGGCTCTGCCACTTTGCCACCCTGGCACTGGTCCTGCTGGTGCTGCTGGAGGCTCTGGCCCAAGCAGACACACAGAAGATGGTGGGAGCCCAGTGTGGGGTCCACCCTAGAGCCTGCTACTCCTTCCGGTTCCTCCTGGTGCCAGCACCCCTTCTCAGCTACTGTCTTTGGTCTCCACAGGTGGGAGTGGGCTCCCCTCTCAGCCAAGCCCTCAGGCTTCTTGGCCAGGGAACCCCAAGTTCCCTGGGGAATGGGGTGGGGAGGAGAGAAGAAAGGGGTTCTAGGTATTCATGATAGCTGTTGGCCACAGCTGCCTCCAGCAGCTCCCCTCAGGACTCAGGGAGCCCCAAGAGGGGCTGAGCCTTAGTTCCCTGGAGCTCAAACCTCAGAGACCCAGCAGTGTGGCTGTGAGGCATGAGTGTGTCCTGTCCCCATCATCTGGGAGTGCAAGTGGGAGTAGTGTTAAGGTATAGGTATATGGCAAGAGTCTGTGGATGACAGAGGTTTCTGATAGGCCCAATTGAAGGTCCCCAGCTGACCACAGTTAGCCTGGGAAGAGACCTTAAAGACCATCTCTTGGCCGGGTGCAGTGGCTCATGCCTATAATCCCAGCACTTTGGGAGGTGGGTGGATCATGAGATCAGGAGTTCAAGACCAGCCTGACCAATATGGTGAAACCCGGTCTCTACTAAAAACACAAAAAAATTAGCCAGGCATGGTGGTGCTCACCTGTAATCCCAGCTACTCCGGAGGCTGAGGCAGGAGAATCGCTTGAACCCGGGAGGTGCAGGTTGCAGTGAGCCGAGATCGCACCACTGCACTCCAGCCTGGGTGACAGAGCGAGACTCTGTCACAAAACAACAATAAAACCATCTCTCTGGCTTCAGGGCACAGTGGGACCTAGGTGTCCCTGCCTGTTGGGTTGGGGGAGGAGCTTGGCAGAGGTTGGGAGCAGCCCTGGACATACCACTTCTGCCTGCAGCCCAGGGCTGTCTGAAGACCTGCTCCACACCTGTGTCTGTTCGCGGGCCTGTGCCGCTTCCCTCAGCCTGAGTCTTCTAGGTCTTTATCCTAGGTCAGTCCATCATCCTTGGCCCCTAACTGAGGGCCCCTGGACCTGGGTTCTGCCGTTGGCAATGCCACCAGTTTGCTTGTGATTTTTGGCAGATCTCTTCACTATCCTCCTCCACATCCTTCCAGCTTGCACTTTCTGCCCTTCTTCCATAATACTCTTAAAGGCCAGGGGAGAGGGTTTCACTCCGGTCGCCCAGGCTGGAGCGCAGTGGTGCAGGCAGGGATCAGGGCTCACTGCAGCCTCGACTTTCTGGGCTCAGTTGATTCTCCCACCTCAGCTTCCCGAGTAGCTGGGAGTACAAGCGTGTGCCACTACAACCGGCTAATTTTTTGTATTTTTAGTAGAGACAGGGTCTGGCCATATTGCCTAGGCTGGTCTCAAACTCCTAGGCTCAAGCAGTCCACCCACCTCAGCCTCCCAAAGTGTTGGGATTATAGGCATTAGCCACTGCACCTGGCCAAGGGGACTTTAAAAATGCTTTACTTGATCTTCCTTCTCCCACGATCAACATACATGTATGCAATAGGCCACAGACAGACCTGGGCCAAGCTGACTTGACTCCTAGCAGGGCTGGGACTGAAGCCTCGGCCTGGAGGGAAAGGTGCCTGGCTGGGCTTGGCACTGATCATGCCATGGAACCAGTGGACAAGTTGGGAGAGGCAGGGGAGGATGGAAGAGGGGAGCAGACAGCATGCCTTATAATTAAACTCAAGTCCAAAAATAGAAGCAGCATCAAGTGTGTGGACACAGGCGGCTGAAAGCCGGCAGCACAAACTGCCCATCAGAGAATCGCACAGCCCGGGCCAGATACTCCCACAGGTAAGTGAGTGCCCCTAATTAGGGGTCGGGGGGGTTCCTGAGCATGCTGGGTAATGAGGGCCAGGACACTTGGGACGGGTGGGGTTTGGGTGGGGTAGGGACCCAACTGGGTCAGAGATGGAAGCACAGACAAAGTATAGTAGAGTTAGAAAGACTTGGGCTTGAATCCTTATTCCCACATCAATTGGCTGTGTGACTTTGGGTATGTTGCTTAACCTCTCTGAGTCTCGGTTTCCTCACCTGTAAAATGGGGATGATAATATTACCTGCTTCATAAAGGCACTGTGAGTGTTCAGTGAGAAAATGTAACCACCTAGCTCTGTCTGGCACATAGTACATCCTTGGTATGTGCTAAATATAATAATTATTGCCGGACAGAGAAACAAACAGGAAATACAAAGATAGAGAAGAAACCTTACTGTCCCATAGGGGAGTTGCCCTCCACCTAGGATATGGCTGGGGCTGGAAAGGGTAAGAGTAATTATAGTAGTGATAATAATAGTAAGATGCACCATTTATTGGGCATCTAACATGAGACAGACCCTGTGGGAGGTGCTTTCCATTCATTATTACATGGGATTCTCACAGCAGCCCCACTGAAGAAACTGGCTCAGTGAAGACCACACAGATGCCAGTACCAGACCTGAGAATTCTGCCCGGGTCCGCCCTCCCCAAGGCCCACAGGCTGAGCACAGAGACCCACATCTGTTCACCACTGGCAGCCACATGCCACCCTTCTGCAGGCCAGGCTCCTCACTGGTCCTGCACTGAGATCTCCAGCCCCACGTGGCCTGTGGCCACACTCCTGACTGGCCCCCCTTGGGTGGAGTCAGAAAGGGTGGGCAGGAAGAAAGTCCAGGGGACCATCTGAAGCTGCAGCTGAGAGGTGGACAGCAAGCCGCTGCCCCCTGCCCCAAGGAAGCCTGTGCCTTGGCCTGAAGTTGTGGGCACACAGGGTAGTGTCACTGGAGACTTCGAAGGCTCATGAGCTTCCTGGGGGTTGGGGGGAGACAGGGGCAAATGCAGGAGTGACCCAGGAAGGAGAGATACAGAGACAGAAAACAAGTGCATGGACTTGCAAACAGCAGCAGTGCAGAAGCTGGCCAGGAAAAGCCCTGCCTACAGAGGCAGCTGCTCTGCTGAGCGGCAGAGGCAGGAAGGGGATAAGGAGGAGCATGGGACCAGGGAGAGAATGAAGGCTGCAGGGAGGGGGAGGAGAGTCAGGCCGGGCCCTGGCTCTGCTCGATGTTGGGCCTGTGCTTCATGCAGCTAGGGCCCGAGGAGACACAGAAGGCAGTGTCAGGCAAGGCCCCCCAAGGACCAAGTCTTGGGTCACAGAAACCAGGGGAGCTGCCACAGCCGCCGACTTTCCCTCCTTAGGAGGGCCTGGGGTTCAAAGGATGAGTCCCTGGGCAGGTGGCTGGGCCTGACTCTGTCTGATGGGATGAGGCGGGCCCCCAGTGGGTTTGAGCTGACAGGTGGGGCTACGTCCTGAGCATCGGGAGCCAGGGCTTAGGTGGAACCTGAGCAGGAGTACGGCTGAGTCCAGGGGAGAGCCCCGTTCTTTAGACCTGGGCCTAGGTCCCCTTGGGGCCTATCAGCCCCCAAATTCTTGACCCCTCTAGAGCCTCCTCGGGGTGTGAGGTCCAGCTCTGTCCTAGCGGGAGCCTGGCTGCTGCTCCTGGGCACGGCTGGGCTGCAAGGCACCCATTGGCCACCGGGGAGCAGCCTCACACCATGCCAAGCTCCGTGAGCCCTGCGCCTGTCCCACTTCCCAAAGCCCCATCTCCCGCCTGGGGTGGTGCAGCCCCACCTGGTAGCTCCAAACTAGTGTGACTCTTGGACTCCCCTGGGGCCCGGGGGCTTCTCCTCCACCATACCACCCTGCCCTTGGCTCTGCAGTGACCACACATCCAGACACTCCTCTCTCATTCTCCAGTCAGACCCCCAGAGCATCCTGAAAGTCAAGTCCAGGATCCCTAGCATGGGAAGATAAACCATGGTCCAGATGGGGGCAAAGACTTCCTGGTGGTCACAGAATGAGTCATGGCAGAGTCCCAGGGGAGCCAGGCTCTCCTCCCTGCCTCTGAAGCTCTCTTCACACATCTTCAGGTAGCCTCCCATCTTCACGGGGGCTTATGAAGCCCAGAGTCTTCAATCCCAAAGAGATACCAAGCAGGGAGGAGGCCTGGGGATTTGGAGGGACTGGAGGGCCCACCCCAGTCCACAAGGCCGCTCACGGTCAGCTCTCAGGAGCCCCAGTCAGCACCTGGAATTCTAGCCGCTTCACAGTGTTTGTGTTCTGGGCGGAACCTGCCCAGCCCTGTTTCGCTCAGGCAGAGGCCTGCCCTGCACCCACTCCCCCATTCCCGGCCCCAGACCATGCCCTAGGTAGGTGGCAGGCCACTCAGCCTGCCTGGAGAGGTCACAGTGGGGGATGAGGAGGACAACTGGGTCTTCGCTTCCGCCTTGCCCAACAGCCTCCCACTGGGTGAGCCTGGCCAAGCCGACGGCCTCCTGGATACCCGTTTCTCTTTCTGGTCCTGGCACTACCTACCAAAGGGAAAAGATATTCTTCCCTGTATGCGCCTTCCCTAGTCACTGGTCCAAGGGATCAGGAGCAGTTAGCAAAGACAGCCCCTCCTCTCCAACACGGCGACAGGCCCATGTTCTGGTGCCGCTGAAAATCCAGCTCCGCAGGGTCCCGGACTCCTTCAGCCAGCTGATGCTTGAAACAAGACACCCGACCCGGGTGGGGCCTGACACGCCGCGCTGGCCTGAGTCGTGGGGGTAAGGAGGAAATCCTGGGGCCTATAGGCAGGTGTGTGGCTTAGCAGCGCCAGGCTCCCCTGAGGAAACAGAAGGGTTAGTAATCACTCTCTGGAGGCCCTAAAAATAGTAACTGAAAGACTTGGGGATAGACTAAAACCCCAGCCTTGCTACTCATGAGCTGTATGGCTTTGGGCGTCACTTTTTAAACATTCTGAGCTTCAGCTTCCTCCTGGGTAAAACAGAGACGGACATGCCATGAGTGAGGCATCAGGCTTTTTGTTGCTGTTGAGACGGAGCCTCTCTCTGTTGCCCAGGCTGGAGTGTCATGGTGCGATCTCAGATCACTGCAACCTCTGCCTCGCAGGTCCAAGCAGTTCCCCTGCCTCAGCCTTCCGAGTAGTTGGGACTACAGGAGAGGACCACTATGCCTGGCTAATTTTTGTATTTTGGATACAGAGTTTTGCCACACGCCAGGCTGGTCTCGAACTCCTGACCTAATATGATCTGCCTGCCTTGGCCTCCCAAAGTGCCCAGCCAGAGGCATCAGGCTTATAAGAGGCATTAGCTCATTCCATGTAGAGATGTTAACAAATACCAGCTCACAGCCCTGGCCTGTTACCTGGAGATGGGCTCTGATCTCCAAGCGCCTGAGAGTTGGAGGGACAGGGGTCTGAGGATGAGCACTGGAAGTAGCAGGTGAGGGGCTTGAAACGAGCTGCCTAGGTTGATGGAGGGGCTTCCTGGGTGCCCTGAGAGCCACAGCCATCTGGGGCTTTCATCCCTACAAAGTCTAAGCTGGCTTAGGGGTGAGATCTGCACTGACTAGTGCCACAAATAGGGAACTCCAAGGCTCCCTTGGCCGAAGCTTCATACATCTGCAGCTCAGCAGAGGGCAGGAGACATGTCTGCCCAGCTCCATAGCAGTGACAAAGGATTGACTCCCTAGTTTGCTGGGGAAGGGTTCTAGGCCCCAGTCCCAGCTGAGCTTGTTAATAACTCATGTGAAATAGCTGAGGCCCTTCCCGCAGCATCCCTGTGGCACCTGGCACTGCACCGTGGGCCTCCCCATCTGCTGGATCCACCCTTGGGGAGCCTGCCTCCAGCCACTGTGGTGTCCACTCTGTTCCAGGATGGACTCACTGCAGAAGCAGGACCTCCGGAGGCCCAAGATCCACGGGGCAGCCCGGGGCGCCCCATATCAGCCGCCCACATTGGCTTCACTGCAGCGCTTGCTGTGGGTCCGTCAGTCTGCCACGCTGAACCACATCAATGAGGTCTGGCCCAGCCTCTTCCTGGGAGATGCGTGAGTAAGACCCACGTTAGGAGTGGGGGTGGCAGAAGAGTGTGAGGTTCACATGGAAATGGGGGTATGAGCCTCTCCCAGAGCCTCCAGGACAGAGTGGGCACCCTTGCCTCCCACCATCTCTTTCCCTATTTTTCTTTCCTTTTATATTATCACTGTTTTTAACTGTGAACTAGAATGCACATAAGAAAAGTGCACAGGGCTGGGCGCGGTGGCTCACACCTTTAACTCCAGCACTTTGGGAGGCTGAGACAAGTGGATCACTTGAGTCAGGAGTTCAATAACAGCCTGGCCAACATGGCGAAACCCCATCTCTACTAAAAATATAAAATATTAGTAGGGTGTGGTGGCAGATACCTGTAATCCCAGCTACTCAGAAGGCTGAGGCAGGAGAATCCCTTGAATCCAGGAGGTGGAGGTTGCAGTGAGCCGAGATCACGCCACTGCACCTCAGCCTGGGCAACAGGACTTTTTTTGAAACTCCATCTCAAAAAAAAGAAAAAAAAAAAAGGAAAAAGAAATGTGCACAGAGCGTGTATGAACAGCTTCATCACGCAGTGAAGAGAAAGGACATTACTTATCTCCCAGAAGCCTCTACTGAATCTTTTTCATTATAACTTTTCTGTTCTCTGTGGTTAATCACTGTTGAATTAATTATTTCCCTGTTTTTCTTTAAAGTTTTACTACCTATAGGCCGGGTGCAGTGGCTCACGCCTGTAGTCCTAGCACTTTGGGAGGCTGAGGTGGGTGGATCACCTGAGGTTGGGAGTTCAAGACCAGCCTGGCCATCAGGGTGAAACCCCATCTTTAAAAAAAAAAAATTAAAAAAAAAAGTTTTACTACCTATATACCAAAACAGTGTAGTTATTTTCACCTGCTGTTTAAAATTATATGAGTGGAATCATATTGCATGTGTTTTGTGGTCGGCATCCTTTGCTCAAATTTGCGAGTCACCCACATTATTGTGTATCTGCAGTTCATTCATTTTTTCACTGCTGTAGATTTCCTGATATGATTATGCCACAGTTTGTCCATTTTACTGAATATGGACCTTTGAATTGTTTCTACTTTTTGACTATTATGAACAGTGATCCTAGTAATATTTTGTTTCTAAATTTTTATTTATTTATTTAGAGGCAAGGTCTCGCTCTGTTGCCTAGGCTGGAGTGCAGTGATTATCATCATTCACTGCAACCTCAAATTTCTAGGCTCAGCAATTCTCCCACCTCAGCCTCTCAAGTAGCTGGGAATACAGGTGTGCACCACCACGCCTAACTAATTTTTCTTTCTTTCTTTCTTTCTTTCTTTTTTTTTTTTTTTGAGGCAGGGTCTCACTCTGCCACCCAGGCTAGAGTATAGGAGTACAATCTCCACTCACTGCAGTCTCAACCTCCCAGGCTCAGGTGATTCTCCCACCTCTGCCTCCCAAGTGGATGGGACTACTGGCAGGTGCTACCATGCCCGGCTAATTTTTGTATTGTTTGTAGAGATTAGGTTTTGCCATGTTGCCCAGGCTGGTCTCGAACTCCTGAGCTCAGGCAATCCTCCTACCTCGGTCTCCCAAAGTGTTGGGATTACAGGCGTGAGCCACAGTGCCTGGCCTGAAAAGGAGTCTTTTTTTTTTTTTTTTTAATTGAAAATGGAGTCTTGCTCTGTCATCCAGGCTGGAGTGCAGTGGAGCAATCTCGGCTCACTGCACCCTCTGCCTCCCAGGTTCAGGGTTCAAGCAGTTCTCCTTCCTCAGTCTCCCAAGTAGCTGGGATTACAGGTGCCTGCCACCACACTTGGCTAATTCTTGTATTTTTAGTAGAGATGGGGTTTCACCATGTTGGCCAGGCTGGTCTCGAACTCCTCGACCTCGTGATCTGCCTGCCTTGGTCTCCCAAAGTGCAGGGATTACAGGCATGAGCCCCCATGCCCAGCAGAGTCTTGTTTTTTCTTGAGATGGAGTCTCGCTCTGTTGCCCAGGCTGGAGTGCAGTGGCACAATCTTGGCTCACTGCAACCTCTGCCTCCCGGATTCAAGCAATTCTCCTGACTCAGCCTTCTAAATAGCTGGGACTACAGGTGCCTGCCACTGTGCCTGGCGAATTTTGTATTTTTGGTAGAGATGGGTTTTCACCATGTTGGCCAGGCTGGTCTCAAAGTCCTGACCTCGGGTGATACGCCCACCTTGGTCTCCCAAAGTGCTGGGATTACAGGTGTGAGCCATAGCACCCAGCCCAAAAAGGAGTCTTAAACGCCAGTGGGAGGAGCTCCTTCACCCTGGGCCAACTCACAGGCTCTTGTCTTTACCCTTGGTGAGTGGTGGGCACGGGTGTTTGCAAACTTCAACCCAGCCAGAGCTGCCCCAATGAGATCTACCCCCACCCTCCTAACCCCTTGTGCCCTCCCCTCCAGGTATGCAGCCCGGGACAAGAGCAAGTTGACTCAGCTGGGAATCACCCACATCGTGAATGCCGCTGCAGGCAAATTCCAGGTGGACACAGGCGCCAAGTTCTACCGCGGAATGTCCCTGGAGTACTATGGCATCGAGGCGGATGACAACCCCTTCTTCGACCTCAGTGTCCACTTTCTGCCTGTTGCTGGATACATCCGAGCTGCCCTCAGTCTTCCCCAAGGTGCACTTCTAGGGCAGGCATGGTGAGGGGTGAAGGGTGGCGGGGTGTGCTTTGGGACTCCATTTTTCCAGTAGTACTGGTGGGTGGGAGTCCAGAGAAACAAATCCTTTCAGCAACCCTCCCACTCCATGGGGCAAATAGCTACTACCATTCAGTGAGTGTCCCCTTCAGGGACACCCTGGAGACCAGCAATCACAGACATAACTAAGATCCAGTGTGGTCATCAGCATCACCACATCCCTCCATAAGAGGCCAGGCAATCGACAGGTACAGGACCCAGAGAAACTCTTGAGCAGCTCCTCTAAGATGAGGCCTTGCACAGAGCTGCAGGGGAGAGGGCAGAACTCGAGGGAAAGGGAGGTAGATGGACCCTGCCTGTAATCTAATGCAAACCCAGGGACCCCAGGAATTTAGTAAACCCCCTTCCCCTGGCCCAGAGTTGCAAAGGATGCCTGAGGAAGCACCCGGACTGGGAGAAGGAAATCACAGCTGCTAACCTAAACCTAACCCTGCCACTAACTTGCGATGTGACTTTGAGCCAGTCTCCTCTCTCCAGGCTTCAGTTACCCCATTTGACAGGGAAGACAATGTTAGTGTTCCAGTATGCTGTGGAGGATGGCCACGGGTGACTCTTCTTCCCAAAGGGATGGGCGGTTCAAGGGCAGGTAGCTGATGCTAGGTTGGTTCTCCCCGCAGGCCGTGTGCTGGTGCACTGTGTCATGGGGGTAAGCCGCTCTGCCACGCTTGTCCTGGCCTTCCTCATGATCTACGAGAACATGACGCTGGTAGAGGCTATCCAGACGGTGCAGGCCCACCGCAATATCTGCCCTAACTCAGGCTTCCTCCGGCAGCTCCAGGTTCTGGACAACGAATGGGGCAGGAGACGGGGCGGCTCTGACCTGGCAGGCAGCCAGGATCCCTGATCCTCCATCCAGCATGGCCTGACCCCACCAGCCTGGCCCTGGGGACAGCAGCCTCTGCTGTTTCTAGTGACCCTGAGATGTAAACAGCAAGTGAGGGCTGAGGCAGAGGCAGAAATAGCTGGGTGGTGACCTTTTAGCAGGTGAATTTCCTTGACCCTATCTAGAGATTCTTTATGCAAAAGTGAGTTCAGTCCGTCTCTATAATAAAATGTTCATCATCGTAAAGACAGGCGATTGTTTGGTGGTCTGTGGGGCAGTGACTTACTCTTGGGATGGTCACAAGGTTCCAGATGGCTTGCCAACTCTGATTCAGTGGGATGGCAGCCTGGGGGAGGGGTTTGAGTCCATGACAAAGGCTTCATGAGGAAGGAGGACAGGTGGGAATAATTCGTGAAATCTGCCTTGGGTGCAGGAGGAAGAAGCAGGGGTACAAGTGTGAGGATTAGATGACCTCGTTCTAATTTTGTCCTCCTCACATCCTCAGGCAAGAGTTAGGTTGTCTGATAAAGACCCAAGTTCGGTCAGGCATGGTGGCCCATGCCTGTAATCCCAGCACTTTGGGAGGCCAAGGTGGGTGGATCATGAGGTCAGGAGATCGAAACCATCCTGGCCAACATGGTGAAACCCTGTCTCTACTAAAATACAAAAAATTAGCTGGGCATGGTGGCACGTGCCTGTAGGCAGGGGAATCACTTGAACCTGAGAGATGGAGGTTGCAGTGAGCTGAGATCACACCACTGCACTCCAGCCTGGCAACAGAGCAAGACTCTGTCTCAAAAAAAAGAAAAGACCCAAGTTCAATGTATCGCCATTCTCTCCATGCCCATCCTATCCAAAGCCAACTATCAAAATTCACTGTGCACAAATAGCTTCTCTTGAAACCAATCAGTCTTCTCATTAACACTCTGCTTTCAAAAGGATGGCTTAAAATTAGACGCCTAACAAATAAAAGCATTAAACAAGAGGACGATGGGGTTGGGAAGGAAGCACACCAGAAATACTAGGCAGAGGACGGTTATATGATGGAACAAAAAAGCTCCGAGTTTCTAAGTTCTAATCTTAGCACAACACAAAATAAAACAATAAAGCCCCCCCTCCAGTTCTTTACCTATAAATACATCGTAAAAACTCAAGGTATTTATGAGGATTAAATGGGCAGCTTTCCTCTACCTCTCTTGCTGCTTTTAGTGAGCTCTTCTTTGTTTGTGTGTGTGTGTGTATTTTTGGGGTTTCTGGTTGTTTTGAGACGGAGTCTCACTCTGTGGCCCAGGCTGGAGTGCAGTGGCACAATCAGCTCACTGCAGTCTCGACCCCTGCACACCAGCTCGAGCGATCCTTTCATCTCAGCCTCCCGAGTAGCTGGGACCACAGGTGTGAGCCACCACGCCCAATTAATTTTTTAATTTTTTGTAAAGACAAGATCTCACTATGTTGTCCAGGCTGGTCTTGAACTCCTGGACTCAAGTGATTCTCCTGCCTCAGTCTTCCAAAGTGCTGGGATTACAGGTGTGAGCCACTGCGCCTGGCCCCTTGCCTCCTTTGGCGGGCCCTTCAATGTCAAGGTTGCTCAGGGTTGTATCCTCTGCCTCCTCTCTCCTGCAGTGTTTCTGCTCTCCCAATTCTCTGCAGCACTTGGTCCCAATCCCATGTTGCTGTTGGCTGCCTCAGGTGCCCTCTGGGTCTTTTCCAGAGGGTACACGTATGTCCTAGGTGGAGGATGGCAGGAGGGCTGGTGCAGCAATATTCAGCTTAGTCACAGGGCCCAGCCCCCACCAGGCAGGTATAAACACTCCTGGGCTTCTCACCCTAGGAATGGAAGACTGTTTTCAATTCATCCTGGGGGTGGCGGAGTCTGATTCTCTAGTAGACAAAGCCAGTCCCAGCTCAGCAGCCTCACCTGCCCATCCCAATTCCCTTGGATCTCTTCTCCGCCTGGCAGCTCAGTGCTTGTTGCTGTTTCTTGCTCATCACTGTCAGTGGGACCCAAGGTAGTGGCTCCAGAAGCCAGTCATCCTCATCTGCATATGGGCAGCCTGCCCCTGCCAGCTGGGGTGGGTGCACTGAGGCTGTGACAATGCCACACTCTGGGCCTAGGGCTTGGGTTCCAGCAGGTCACCTTCTTGGGGCTCTGTGGATTGGGTGCAGAATCTGGGGCTGCAGGGGGAGACTGAAGGAAACCATGAGGAGGCAGGTGGCGGGAAAGCCAAACATTCACCAAGTACCGAGGAAATCGAGACTGAGCTTCAGGCTGGCACCTCCCCGGGATGCCTCCCTGCCTGCCACACTTACCCAGGGAAGCCTGTAATACTGTATCTCCCTCTTCTAGACAGCAGCCTTGTGAAAGGAGTTGTGTATTGTGAAGACCATGACTTTGGAGCCAGACTCTTTGGGTTCAAATCTACCTCTGCCTCTTGTCAGACGTATGATCTCAGTTAATCTCTCCATATCTATCCATAACACAGGATTTATGACAGCCACCACATAGGATTGTTGTAAGGATTAAGTGGGGCATATAGAAAGTGTTTTGAACAACATATGGTGAGTTCCCAGAAATGATAGCTGTGGCTGGGTGCAGTGCCTCACGCCTGTAATCTCCATACTTCGGGAGGCCGAGGCAGGAGGATTGCCTGAGCCCAAGAGTTTGAGATCGGTTTGGGCAACGTGTCAAGAGCCCATTTCATTTATAAAAAGAATAAAATAAATAAATAAATAAATGATAAATCACAGATCAATCATCATCACAGCACATAGTGCCTGGGCTCCAGTCTTGGACTAAACTTTGGCAGCGTTCTCAGTGCATTGAATAAATAGATGAATGAGTAAAAATTAGCTGACTTAAAGGCAAGATGGTATCCTGGATTGGATCCTGGGGTTTTTTTGTTTGTTTTTTGTTTTGAGATGGAGTCTTGCTCTATCGCCCAGGCTGGAGTGCAATGGCACAATCTCAGCTTATTGCAACCTCTGCCTCCCAGGTTCAAGCAATTCTCCTGCCTCAGCCTCCCAAGTAGCTGGGATTATAGGTGCCTGCCATCACGCCAGACTAATTTTTGTATTTTTAGTAGAGATGGGCTTTCACCATGTTGGCCAGGCTGGTCTTGAACTCCTGACATCAGGTGATCCACCCACTTTGGTCTCCCAAAGTGCTGGAACTACAGGTGTGAGCCACCACACCCAGCTTAATTTTTTTTTTTTTTTTTAAGAGACAGGGTCTCACTATGTTGCCCAGGCTGGAGTGCAGTGGCTATTCACAGGTGTGATCCCACTACTGATCAGCATGGGAGTTTTGTCCTGCTCCATTTCCAACCTGGGCGGGTTCACCCCTCCTTAGGCAACCTAGTGGTCCCCCGCTCCCAGGAGGTCACCATATTGATGCCGAACTTAGTGGGGACACCCGATTGGCATAGCACACTACAGCCCAGAACTCCTGGGCTCAAGCAATCCTCCCACCTCAGCCTCCCAAATAGCTGGGACTACAGGCATGCGCCACCGTGCCTGGAGGCTTAATTTTTTTGAATTGTTATTTATTTATTTATTTTTTTAGTAGAGACAGGGTTTCACCATGTTGGTCAGGCTGGTCTTGAACTCCTGACCTCAAATGATCCGCCTGCCTCAGCCTCCCAAAGTGCTGAGATTACAGGAGTGAGTCACCACACCTGGCCTTGGATTGGATCCAGGAACAGAAAAAGAACGTAAGTGGAAAAACTGATGAAATCCAAGTAATGTTTGTGGTTTAGTTAATAGTGTTATAGCAATGTTAATTTCTTTGATAAATGTAGCAAGGTTATGTAAGAAGCTAACATCAGAGAAAGCTGAGTGGATATACAAGAAATGTCTCTGCTATCTTTATAAGTCTGCTGTAAATCTAAAATTATTTCAAAAATAAAAAAATTAGCTGACAATTACCAACTGCTTTGCATATGCCAGGCACTGTGCCAAGTTCTTTAGATACATAATTTCTTTTTTTTTTTTTTCCAATTTCATCCATAATTTTTTATGTCTTTTGAAAACACACAGAGCACAGGAGCTCGAGGCTACAGTGAGCCAAGCTGTGATTGCCCACTGCACTCCAGCCTGGGCGATTGAGTGGGACCCTGTCTCTAAGAAAGAAAAAAAGAAAAAAATCACCTATCAAATACAGCAGAATGTTAAGATTTTACCATATTTATGGAGTTGTGGGAATATAGGTGTTTATTATATGATTTTTTATATTTTAAAAAATATTTCATAACTTTAAACATTAAAAATAAATAAATCTACCAACTTCTAAATTAGGAACGTCCTACTCTATATTTAGGTTTTGAAACTGTCAAGTCAAATGGATTTTAGGAAGTATTCTGGGCTGGGTGCGGTGGCTCACGCCTGTGATCCCAGCACTTTGGAAGGCCAAGGCAGACAGATCACTTGAGGTCAAGAATTGGAGACCAGCCTGGCCAACATGGTGAAGCCTCCTCTCTAATAAAAATATAAAAATTAGCAGGGGCATGGTGGCGCATATCTGTAATTCCAGCTACTTGGGAGATTGAGGCACGAGAGTCGCTTGAACCCAGGAGGCCGAGGCTGTAGTGAGCCAAGATCACGCCACTGTATTCCAGCCTGGGCGGCAGAGTGAGACTCTGTCTCCAAAAAATAAATAAATAAAAATAAAACTTAAAAGAGGCTACATGACAAATAATCTTGCTTAAGAAAAAAGGTAATGATGACTCAGTTGGTAGTATTTAGATAAAATAACTGTGTTGAAGAGAAGCTAAGCCAGTAAGTCATACTCTCCATCGTTTCTTTCACTCCTCACAATCCTGTAACGTGGGTCCTGTGAACACCATTTTATGGGTGAGAACACAGGTGCAGGGAGATTAGGCCAGAACAGCAGCTAGCCTTGATTGAGAGCTTTGTTATCTACCGGTGCTTTAGTTAGCCAGTCTAGGCCAATGGTTCTGACAGCCCCTAAACCTCAGTGACCTAAACTCAACAACACTTTATTGGTTGATTGACATTTTTATTTCTGAGACAGCATCTCACTGTTGCCCAGGCTGGAGTGCAGTGGTATGATCACAGCTCACTGCAGCCTCGATTTTCTCGGCTCAAGGGATCCTCCCACCTCACCCTCCCAAGTAGTTGGGACCACTGGCACAAGTCACCACGCCCAGCTGCTATTTTGTAGAGACAGGGTCTCCCTACGTTACCACACTGGTCCTGAACTCCTGCACTCAAGTGATCCTCCCACCTTGGCCTCCCAAAGTGCTGGGATGACAGGCATGAACCACCGTGCCCGGCCACGCTTTATTTTTTTATTCACAACACAGGTTGATGGAGGGCCAGGAGAGTAAGCATGGAAGAATGGAGGCCAGGTCTACCCCTGCCCCTCAAGGTCCATGAGCCAGAACCAGTCACATGGCCACACTTAACTGCAGGGAAGCTGGGAAATAGTCTAGGGTGGTGCCCAAGAAGAAGAGGAAACTGCAGATATTGGTGATCATGGGCTTTCTACAGTGGGGATTAAAAAGAAACAAAATATACACATACACATACACACATGTATAATTTATATGCATTTATCATTTTACATTTGTATTAATTTAGAAATTATATATGTATATATAATCAAACTCTCATAAACTCTAAGAGTAGATATTGCTTTTATTCCCATTTTACAGATAAGAAAACTGAGCCTTAAAGAGCTTAAGTAAACTTTCTCAGGTCGCTTAGCTAGCAGGGTAGAATCATACTACCAACTTGGTCAGTGAAATTGTGTTCTTTTTTTTTTTTTTTTGAGACAGAGTCTCGCTCTGTTGCCAGGCTGGAGTGCAGTGGCTCAATCTTGGCTCACTGCAACCTCCACCTCCCGAGTTCAAGTGATTCTCCTGCCTCAGCCTCCCAGTAGCTGGGATTACAGGCATCTACCAACATACCCAGCTAATTTTTGTGTTTTTAGTAGAGGCAGGGTTTCATCATGTTGGCCAGGCTGGTCTTGAACTCCTGACCTCAGGTAATCCACCTACCTCGGCTTCCCAAAGAGCTGGGATTATAGGCTTGAGCCACCGCACCCGGCCTATGAACCTGTGTTCTTGAACACTTCCTGAGCCTCCATTCTGGATTAGCCTTAGTGACTTGCTGGCCAAGAGAATGCAGCAGAAGTGGCGTTCTGGGGCTTCCAAGGCTGTCATAAGACATCTTGCATCTTCTGCCCGGGTCACTTGGAATATGCTTTCTGGGAACCCTGAGCCACCCTGTGAGAAGTCTGTCTACCCCACTCTGCCATACAGGAGTGGTCATGGGTAGGCTAACTGGTTGATAGCCTCACTGAGCCCAGACACTAGACATTTGAGTGACCTTGTGTCTTGGACACTCCAGATCAGCACATCTGCCAGTGAAATACCAGAGTGACCTCTGTCAATGCCATGTGGAACAGCAGAATTGTTTACTGAACCCTCCTGAATTACTGACTCAAAATGAGGTATCAGAAAACGCTCTTGTTTAGAGTCACTAAGTTTTGGGGAAGTTTGTTATGCATCAATAGGTCACTAGCACAGGGACAGAGCCAGGTCTGACCAGCAGCCCTGGCTGGTAGCCACCTCTTTAGCCTCTAGAGAAGTGTGTGAGTGATGAAGGGACAGGGTGGCCACATCCATCCTCCCATGCTGAGCACATGGAGATGAGAGGCTCCATGTCTACAGGGGAATGAAGATGGCAATAGAGCCCCACTGGAGACCAGGAAAGATGTTAGGGGCCTAAAGGGTATATTGGTGGCAAAGGCCTTGAGCTGGAGAGGGTGGAGAGGCTACCAGAAAGAGAACCTTGCCCCCCACTCTTCATCCACACCCCCAGCTCTTTCATAAGCCCCAGCCACCCTTCCTTCCTTCCAGGTCACCAAATTCCTGCTGAGAGGCCCGAGACCTCCTTCTTGCCCACGGCAAGGCCTCCTGAGGGGTCTGCCGCTCTCTAGCTCAGAGCCAGGCCTTGACCACTGCCTCCTCTGTTTCTGCCCCCAGGTGGGGAGGGCAGCTGCAGTGTGGACTCCATAGCCAGGGAGGCCTTGGGGGAAACTTGGTTGGGGAAAACTCAAGGGGAACTGGCCCACCCCAGGCCATCCTCCCCAGTGACTGCCCTCCCTAGCAAGCAGGAGGAACCGCCACCGTTATTCTCCTTTGCCTCAGATCACTCTGCTTGTCTCAGCTCATTTCCCCAGGTGTCTGCATTCATCTCCTCATGCGTGCTTCCTAAGCCATATGATGTCGGTTGGCCTGGCCTCTCTCTTCGGGAGCTGGTAGCCTTTCCCCTCCTCTGAGATTTTCTGCACCTGGCTGCTACTTCAGAGCCTCCCATCAGCCCATGTGTATGCCCTCGCTCCCTCCTCAGAACTCTCCTCCTTTCACACCTGTGCAGGTGTTCTGGCTTTGCCTCCTGGACCCTCTGAGCCTGTGATGGGGCTTGTGGGCTCCAGCTTAGTGACAGTGATTGCTAGGACCATCCTGACTTTGACAGTGATGGCGAGGGAGGGCCTGGAATCGGGGCACACTTTAAAAGGAGTGCTGGAGAAGGCACTGCTTCACCTGAATGATAAACTTGCAGGCAGCAGTGCTAAGGGGGAAACTTGGGGGTGGGGCGAGGGTGCTCTTCTGGTTCCTTTTCAGCCAGGCCACATGAATATTAATGCACACTGTCCAGCCATGCAAGGCATCCATCCTGCCAGCACCCCTTTCTGAGGGATTCCTGGCCTCACAAACTCTTTACAGGGTGGATCTGTTGTCCTAGCCAGAGATGGCTGCATCAGGATGGGCCCTGGTTAAAAAAAAAATTTTTTTTTCAGTGATGCTTGTTAAAGCAGAGCAAGGAAGACTTCAGGACCACCGAGACAGGTGTGGGGACCACAGCAGTGGGATTTTGCAGTGGGAAGAAGAGATTGGGCTCAACTCTGAATACGGCATGGGCAAGTGGGAATTTATAGACAAGGAGAGGGGTGGAGTTAGTGGAAGGAAAATTACCAAGAGGAGAATATCAGGGATAAGAGGGACTTTGGTTAAACCCGCCTAATAGGATTTTTGCTGAAAACAGGCCAGTGTGGCTGGATATCCCCTAAAGAAGGTGGAGGAGGGGAAACCTGATTGGATATGCAGGGGAGCAGGGACAGGGAGGAGTTCCTGATAAACTGACTTAGTGGGGTGGCTGCTAAAACTCGATTTTACGAGGAAGTACACAGGTGGGCCAAGGAGAAGGTTCCGGAGCCTGACTGAAGTTTGGTCAAGCAAAGAATCTTTGTCTAGCACTGGGCAGGGACCTCTGCTTGCCTCCCAATATTCACTCTCCCCTTGACTTTGGCAAAGAGCCTTGGGTGTTAGCCGGGTGGCCATGAACCCAGTTAAAGTACAACATTTCCCAGCCTCCTTGCAGGTAAGTGTGACCAAGTGACTACCTTCTGGCTGATGAGATATAAGTGGAATTCTTGTGTGGAACTTCTGCGAAGTCTTTTTTTTTTTTTT
>CAUYLG010077753.1:0-13362 GCA_963573385.1 Cacajao melanocephalus
ATGCCCAGCTAATTTTTTGTATTTTTAGTAGAGACAGGGTTTCACCATGTTGGCCAGGATGGTCTCGATCTCTTGACCTCCTGATCTGCCCACCTCAGCCTCCCAAAGTGCTGGGATTACAGGTGTAAGCCACTGTCCCTGGCCAATTTTTTTTTCCCTATATGTTTGGTAGAGACAGGGCTTTACTGTGTTGCCCAGGCTGGTCTCGAACTCCTGAGCTCAAGCCATCCACCGGACTTGGCCTTCCAAAGTGCTGGGGTTACAGGCATGAGCCACTGAGCCTGGCTCTTTTGTTTCTTTTTTATGCCTTGTTCTGCTGGCTAGGATCTCATCACAGCGTCGAATACGGTAACAGTAGCATGTCTCGCTTTGTCTTGTTCATGAGCCTAGGGGAAAGGCTCCAGTTTGTTACCATGACAAATGTAGGCTTCTTTGTAGATACCATTTATCAGATTAAAGAAGTTCCAAGAAGGCCTTTTATTAAAAGGAGAATTTAATTATGCCATAGTAAATTTAAAACATGGTTTTAATATGATTTCATGAACATGTTGTAGTGGAAAGAAAGGGCTTTGCTTTCTTTTAGACCTCAGGTTGAATGTGGGCCTTACTCTCTGTGGTCTTGACTTCTAGACCTGCAGAGTAACCAAGTAAGCCCACATAAAGTCATTCGAATTACGAAAGTAAAATGAGAGAATCTCTTCAGTTGTTGGCTATTTTTTTTCCTGACATTAATTTGAATGAGGTCATAAAGTAAAATTTTAACGTTGAATTTTATGTAGACTTGGTTCCTTCAAATACTTGAAGATAACAACATTCCTAGTCTGAGTTGTCTCTTAAGGAAGATTTAGTAGGGGTTAGGTTTTTCAGTTCCACGCCGGCAGTCTGAATTCTAATTATAAATGCCTGTTCTGTCATAATCTTCCAATAAGTAGAATTGAACTGTTCATATACATTTTATTGATTTATGTCTGTATTTGAAGCCGAGTGATTTAATCATTTTGGATGGTGGAGTGAACCGTGGAATCAGTCTGGCCTAAATGAGGGTTAGCTATCATTTGTTTAACTCTCATGTGTCTGGTGCTGAGTAAGATGAGTTTTAGCATTTATCAAAGGATTAGGTGACAGCGATGATTCCAAGCCATGCTTATGCTAAGAGTTATGATGGAGTCACCTTTGGAATGTGCTGATGACACAGTGGGGGATGTGGTTGCTTGTGGGTTTTGTTTTGTTTTGTTTGCGGGAGTGTGGGGAGAGGGGGTGATGGTTATAGAGAGTGGGGAGAGAGGGGTGATGGTTGTAGAGAGTGGGGAGAGGGGGTGATGGTTATAGAGAGTGGGGAGAGAGGGGTGATGGTTGTAGAGAGCGGGGAGAAGGGGTGATGGTTGTAGAGAGTAGGGAATGCTCTCAGACATGTGCCTTGTGTTGATTGGGTCAGTTTAGCTTCGGGGGAAGGCGCAGGGATATTCCTGGTATAGGGAGAGGTACCCACACTGGCAGAGGCAGGGGCAGGGTTCTGTATGTGCAATTTTGGACCATAGAAGGCAGGATGGGTGGGGCTGGACTTTGGAAGACCATCCTCCATGGTGCTGAGGGGCTTGGGCTTTCAGTCTTGGGAACGCTTTGCCAAGATTTGCCAATTCTGATTGTTGAGATTTGTAATTGTAGATCCTATGGCAGTAGCGTTCCCTCCCGTGTTAGAGGCCCTTCATAACTGCTGGTACCCCCGGGGCTTACTGATGGCTCTTGTACCCCTGCCCTAGTTTTCCCAAGTTTTCAAATGTATTTGGTAATGGGGTATAACCCCATTTATTAATGAAGTCCTGGTTTAAAATGAGGCGTCTGTAATAATAGTTCAGCTTAATAAATGTTTTGGAAAAAGAGCCTCGTTTACAGATAGTCTCTCTTCCTTGATTTTAAAAATAATATTTTTCCCTCTCGTATTGTCAAGAGAGTGCTCTGAAAAGTTACAGTGTAGCATTCATTGAATGTTCTATTTATTTTTGCCTTTGAATACTAAGATATGTAAATCAAGGGTGGACAATTCCTTGCCATAAAGCTGAAAGTTTAATTTCAAGCTGACATCTGCTGCCTGTTCTATGTTCCAGTATTTTCTTTATATTTGAAATTCCACCTTCCCTAGATTTGTAACATCTTTTTTTTTTCATAATTGTGTCTTTGTGTTCTTCCTTTCAATGGTGTTATTTATTTGACTCACTTTTGTTCTGCGGACAGCTTCAGAGATCCCTTGTTCCTCAGAACATATTAGAGTTCCTTCTCCAGTATCCTAAGTAGATGATATGAATGTGCATAATTAACTGTGTTCTGTAGTTCTCAGCTCAGGAATACTTTTCAGCTCTCACAGATAGACACTTATGGGTAATAGTTGTTACTTATGAGCTCATTTTAAAAGCAGATAAATGTCTTTGAGTTTTCAAAGACAAAGGGTTTCAGAGTTCTTGATAGTTTCTTATAGAGATGGGTATAGGGTCTGTGAGAAAGCTGCTACTTCAGAATCTTAATTAACAAATAGTAATTGACACCCAGTGGCAAAAATCAAAAGCCTTTTCTTTCAAGAGCAGATATTTAAGGCTTAATTACCGACTTAAAGTGAAGTTTGTCTCCTGCTTCTGGAGACAGTGATGCCCTCAGCCCAGCTTACTGGACAATCAGCCAGGTCAAGGTGTGGTCCCCATACCCAGAGACTTCATCTTCCCTTCTGATCTCCACGTGTGTACCCTGGCTCATCCCAGCTTACCCCAGCTTTATCTTCCCCATGCACAGAAAATTAGAATAATTCTAGGAATTACTTTTCTTGGAAACAGTATGTTGAATGATGGCAAAGAGAAAATTGTTTTTCTAAACAAGATATTGGCTGGATGTGGTGGCTTATGCCTGCAGTCCCAGCTAATTGGGAGGCTGAGATGGGAGGATCAGTTGAGTCCAGGAGTTGGAGGCTGCGGTGAGCTGTGACTGTGATATTCCTACTCCAGCCTGAGAGACATAGTGAGATCAAATAAATACATAAATAAATAAATAATTAAAAAGTTAAAAAATAAGATATTGGTGCCAGTGAAATTTATTGGTGATGACTGAAAGCCAAAAATATATTATGAAAACACACGAGCAATATATCAATTTATTTTATATAAATATAAACAAAAACAAAATCACTAAAATTATATTAGAA
Organism: Cacajao melanocephalus; assembly: GCA_963573385.1. Lineage (NCBI taxonomy): Eukaryota > Metazoa > Chordata > Mammalia > Primates > Pitheciidae > Cacajao > Cacajao melanocephalus. The sequence continues at coordinate 3,188 of CAUYLG010077753.1, forward strand.
GCAGAGGGGCAGTTATGCCTCTCAGAGGTCAGGTGCTCTGAGCAGCAGCTGCCATGCTGGTCCTGCTGTCACCGCAAATACAGCGTGACCGACAACACCAAACCCTTCCCAGCTATTTGTACCTTAATATATTCTTGATAATGCCTTTCAGTACTACTGTTTTCCTTTTTCCAAGGTAACACCTAGGCTCTTTGCCTTGACCATTCTGATAAGAGCCTAGAACCTTCTGTAGTTTTCATTGTTTCTTTGATGAGGCAGATTTTTGGAATGTCTTTGGCATTGGAGGGGGGTGTTGTAAAATTGTTACTCCCTATATTTAAGCCTACAGCTGGGAGCAGTTTCTTATTGATGTATCTAAAGCTGTTTAAATCCCCACTCTCCCTAGCAGTCTCTTTCGAGATTTATTTAAGATTTAGGTAATAGATTACAAATTGTGAGTGTACACCTCTGATGCTCTTTGAGATTGCTGCACTACGGAATCACTAGCCCTTCTCTTCCCTGTCTCATCCTCCCAGTGCCTGGAATTGGGTTAGCACTTGTGCTGTGTGTTGGCATTTTCTACAGGGCTGATATGTCTGTGTCCCCACCCAAATCTCATCTTGAATTGTAATCCGAATTGTCATCCCCTTGCGTTGGGGATAGTGAGTGAGTTCTCACAAGATCTAATGGTTTTATAAGGGGCTTTCCCTCCTTTTCTCTGCACTCATTCTGTCTCCTGTCGTCTTGGGAAGAGGTGTCTTTTCCATGATTGTAAGTTTGCCGAGGCTGTCCCAGCCGTGCAGAATTGTGAGTCAATTAAACCTGTTTTCTTTATAAGTTACCCAGTCTCAGGTATTTCTTCATAGCAGCGTGAGATCAGACTAATACAAGGGCTTTGAACGTTTGTGTGTTTATGATAGAAGGAAAGTCTATATGCAGTTACTGGTCAAGTACGTGAGCACATTTCCTTGGAAAAAAAAGGAAAAATGGCTGGGTGTAGTTGCTCATGCCTGTAATCCCAGCACTTTGGGAGGCCAAGATGGGTGGATCACGAGGTCAAGAGATCAAGACCATCCTGTCCAACATGGTGAAACCCTGTCTCTACTAAAAATACAAAAATTATTTGAGCATGGTGGCTAACACCTGTAGTCCCAGCTACTCAGAAGGCTGAGGCAGGAGAATTGATTGAACCTGTGTGGTAGAGGTTACAGTGAGCCGAGTTTGTGCCACTGCACTCCAGCCTGGCAACAGAGCAAGACTCCATCTCAAAAGAAAAAAAAAAGTAAAAATTTGGATTCAATGGATATTGCTTACAAACTTGAATGCTTCCAAGATTATTTTCACAGATGCACTGAATCTCACCTGATCTGTAGTGGCCCTAACATTTAACTTGAATTAGAGCTTGGGCACAAAAGCAGTAATTTGAACACAGTTTGATTCTTAAGGAGTACTGTGGTATCCACTTCCATTGTTTTTCAAGGAAAAAGTTGGTATGCAACACAAGGGTAATATTAAGTTTTTATCTTAATCATTTATTTATTTATTTTTATGGAGACTGTCTCACAGTGTTGGGGAGGCTGGTCTCGAACTTGTGGGCTCAAGCAATTCCACCTTGGCCTCCAAAAGTGCTGGGGTTACAGGTGTGAGTCATTGTACCTGGCCTCATTTATTCAGTGTTTGAAGCAGAATAGGAAAAAGAAAACCAAGGAAATTCTAATGTATAAACTGAGACAAAGTGTTTTTTTTTTAATGTAAAAAATGAATTCCTTATGTTTGAAATAATGAATTGAAAATAAAATTTTATTTTGTGTCTATTTTAATGTAAAAGCTTATTTTGTTCCACTGTGGCACACAGAAACTTTATTCTTTTTCCTAGAAGGTTATGGTACAGACACTCTTCTTCTTGAAATACTTTAGATGGGAGGGACTGAAAAGAATCATTGTAATTGGCATGTAGAGTGTCATTGGGTTGTTGTTAGGATAGGAAAATGTGGTGAAATCAACTTGAAGTTTAACCGAATTGATGACATTGTGCCTTGTAAGGTGCTTTATGGAATGTAGTCACATTTATAGTAGACTTAAGTGCTAGTTTTAAGCAATTTTTTTATTTTTATTTTTAGGTTTTCAAAGGAGTTTTAGCAATAACTCTGAATGAATACTCAGTAAGCACTTAGGCCATTAATAAATATTTTGCATTGGAGATTTCTATTGTAGTGTATAAAATTCAGTATTTTCCGTTTATTAATCTTTGCTGTGTTGTTAGGAAAATAAATATCTACTTCTGCCTTACCCCATCTCAACAAGAAAGACTTATACAGTCAATTAAGAGGCAAATTTGACTTCTTTAAAGCTAGAATGGAGACAGAATTTCACAAACTGTAGTCTGAACTTGACATGCTGATATTCTTAGGGAATGTGTTGACTTTTAAGCCTTAAAAAGTACTCGTGTGTTTTAACTGCGGAATTCCAGTCTCAGGTTTGGTTGTTTGGCAAATAAATTAAGAATAATTATGGCTGGGTGAGGTGGCTCACGCCTGTAATCCCAGCACTTTGGGAGGCCAAGGCAGGTGGATCACGAGGTCAGGAGTTCAAGACCAGCTTGGCCAATATGGTGAAACCCCGTCTCTACTAAAAATACAAAAATTAGCCGGGCACGGTGGCAGGTGCCTGTAATCCCAGCTATTCCGGAAGCTGAGGCAGGAGAATTGCTTGAATCTGGTGTGCAGAGGTTGCCATGAGCTAAGATTGCATGCTACTGTACTCCAGCCTGGGTGACAGAGTGAAACTCTGTCTGAAAAAATAAAAAAAAAAAAAGAATAATCATTATAATAGTCCTTTGCTACACGTCTACTGTAGCTGGGCTCTGTCCTGTGTGTTTTAGACATTACCACATTTAGAAAGAGAACAACTCCAAGGTGCTACATGGAGAAACTAAGAGTCATGTGGCCAAGATGTACCACATGGGAGATGCCAAAACTGGACTAAAAGCCTTGATCTGATTTATTTTATTTACTTTTATTTTATTTTATTTTATTTTTTTTTTTGAGACAAGGTTTCACACTTTTGCTCAGCCTGGAGTGCAGTGGTGCGATCATAGTTTGCTACAGCCTTAACCTCCTGGGCTGAAGTTATCCTCTCACTTCACCCCCCTTCACCCTCTCAAGTAGCTGGGACTACAGGCATGAGCCCTCACACCTGGCTAATTTTTGTATTTTTTTCTGTAGAATTGAGTCCTCACCATGTTGTACAGTCTGGGTGACTTATTTTGAAGCCTATTTTCTTTTCATTGTTCCCCTCTCACTTCAGGACTTTGCAGGTAATATAATCCTGCCCTTGTAATTCCTGGCATGACGTACTCTCTTCTTGAGGTTTTCTGGTCTCTTGTATAGCCAGGTGAGAGCTGAGTCGAAAAGCTTTTTATACAGGCTTCATGGATACATATACTGGTGTAAATGGGTCACAAAGTTAATAAAAATATTGGAGAAGCCCATTTCGTTCACTTCTCTGTAATAGCAGTGGCTGTACACAGTTTTCTTAAGGCTTTCTGGTAGTTGGAAATTTGAGTTTAAAAGTAATAGTCATTAAATTAAGTGGAAACTGTGGATCATTTCAAAGACACTGTTTTTACAAATTGATTACACACATACTAGGTCCTTCCAAGAGCGTGCTTAGATTGAACAGAAAGTCTTACTAACAGGACACGTGCCCTGTGCTCTGTGTTGTCCTCAGGGTGTACAATTGAATGTTACAGTAATAAACCTTTGCTTTCTCTGAGGTGCAAAAGGAAGCTATAGTGTGAGTGCTTGGGAGAGGCATAAGTCATAATTGTAGGCTGTAATAAATGTAAATCCATGAAAAATGGGTTAGCTTCAAGCAGCTGAGTTGCAGAGTCTTGCAAAACCATGCCCTAGTATTCCTCTCAGAGCCCATATCATAGAAGAATTATCCCTCTTTTTTAACAGTGGGATTTCTGAAGCTTCTCAGAAATTTCCAGCCTCTTGGTTTCTAGCAAGAGAACAATATCAAGTCTTAAATGACAAAGTGAATTCTTAAATAAGTTGAACTTTTTCAAGTTTTTACAAAATTTAAATAATAAAGCCCATACAAATGGTAGCTCAGGTCTTCCTATGCAGGTGGTACTGAACTAACATTCTAAATTTGAAATGGCAGGCTCTCTGTTCCCCTGTCTGGGTAATCTCTGATAAAACATTAATCATCTCAAGATTCTATTCAAGTCCATTGATGGAAATTGTGAAATGTAGTTTAGCTTGAGGAATTGAATTAATGTTTTCTAATAGCTCTGAGATATTCAGTGATTTATAGGTTTGAATGCTGGGGGGGATGCATTTGTGTTTCTCTCTCTGTGTGTGTGTGTGTGTGTGTATGTGTGAGCTCATCCTAGTTAATAGGTGATTAGAAATCATGCACATTCTGTACCATAAAAACATGTATTATCTCTGTGACTGGTGAATATTAGTATGGTTTGTGTCTGTCATTCGGCTTATTCATTGCTTTATACACCTGGTATAAATTCATGCTCAACTGAGAAATATTTGTTGAATTTTAAAAATCCTTTAAATTTATATGCCTATATGGGTAAACATGGAATCATAGATGTATATACTCAGTTCGAATGTTTTATTTATTGTCAAGCAGGTACAGAATTTATCGGGTTTATCTGATTTGGTTACTTACACTATGTGCATCTGTTGTGCGAATAATAGTTTTCTCATCCATCGTTTTTCTTCTTTCAGCTCTGTGAAGTGGGGTGGGGAAGGGGTGATGGCGGGGGGGTCCAGGAACAAGCTGGTCTTCATGTCTGGGGGCTGGGGCCCTCTGTGTTGGGACAGAATGGTGTGCAGGTGTGTTTTCCTCTGTTGCTTCCTGCCCTGTTTCCTGGTAGTCCTGCCCTTCAGACCTGTATCTGTGCCAGAAGGAGGCGTTTCAAGATGTCAGTGGGGTTGATGGTGGCTGAGGAAGGAAAGGCGGGGGGTTTAATAAATGGCCATAGTAAGGACAGAAAGGGATGTTTTCCAGCATCTGGGTGCTTTGCCTGCAGTGCCTGTCTGATGCAGCTGCTCCTGGACTCAGTGTTTGTGAAGTTTCTCTTGTGCATTTTAAAGAATCAAGATTTCCACAGGAGAAGTCCTAAAAGACAAATCTAGACTCTGGAAAGGCCCATCTCCAGTTCTTTTTTTAGAACCATTTTAGGAAGGATTCTTTATGCACCAGGAAGGATGCTCTAAGCATGATCATTGTTGGACAGGGATCCCTAGCGGACAGCGAGAAGAGAGTGGCAGGCACCCTTGAACGTGACCTCTCCTTTGGCTAACACGAAAATAAGCTGGTGTTTTCCTTGCTGTTCTTTAGCTGCATTTCCAACTACTCTGCCCACTCCCAGTTTTAAAATCATAAGTAGCAATTTTACTATGAATCAGTGAAAATGCAATGAACTGTGGATTATACAGTATCACAGTTTTCCGTGAATGTTTATGTCTTTTCTCTCTCCTTTCCCTCCAAGGGAAAAATTGGGAAGTAGGGGAAAACAAAAGGAGAAGACATTCAGGCAACAATTCCTGTTCTGAAGAGCAATTAGAGGCAAGTCATATTTGATTTGTTATGACTTTTAGGGCCCTTTGAGTGGACACTGTGAGTCCTGCCCCTTCTTTGGCACTAATTTTAAGTCAGACCACTGCCCATCTGCAGGGAAGGAGAAGAGCCTTGAGAAGGAAGACCTGCTGAGATGGTTTTTCATAGAAGTTGCAATTATATCCGTGTAGACCAGAGTGAGGCTGGTAAGTGTATGAGATGATCCTGGATGAGCAGTGCTCACCATCTTTGTATAAATAACAGAAATGTAGGTATTGATGTCCATGTCATTCTCTGCTTCCTGTTACCATACAAGTTCTAGTGTGCATAGCAGTGGAAATTATGAACGAATGAATACTGTCTGTGCCTGATAGCTGTGACTCCTGCGCATGGAATCTTGAGTATTCTGATGTAAGGACATTTGGAGAATTCTATAAAAATGCGGCACTTGATGATCCCACCCTCCAGTAAAACTGTGAATGGGGGATTAACCAAAAACAGTGAGTTCATGGATGTTATCCAAAAGAGGAAGAGACTATATGTCAGTATGCTTGGTTTTTTTTTTGACAGGTACTTACATTAATGTTTACTGGGATGCCATAACAAAGTGCCAGAGACTGGGTGGCTTAAGCAACAGAAATGTGTTTTCTCACAGCTCTGGAGTCTGGAAGTCCAAGATCAAGGTGTCGGCAGATGGCCGTTTTCATGTTCACATGGAGTTTTCCTGCTGTGTGCATCTGTGTCCAGATTTTTTCTTCTTCTAAGGATGCCAGTCATATTGGATTAGGGCCCCCTCTAATGACTACATTTTAACTTAATTTCTTTTTTACAGACTCTATTTCCAAATGTAGTTATATTCTGAGGTACTGGGGGTTAGGACTTCAACATGAATTTTTGGGGGACACAGTTACCTATAATAGTAGTACACTTTTTTAAGTGACTGTGTGGAGCTCTTGATAAATGAGTTTAAGGGTATGCTCTGTTTGGCTCTGTTTAACCAAAGTTCTTATACTGATCTCTATAGAGCAAAATATTTCACTTGCATTCATTACTGTGTCATCTCAGATAGTGGAAAGAGAGAGACAGGGTCTCACTATGCTGTCCAGGCTCGACCAAATGATCCTCCTACCTCGACCTCCCAAAGTACTAGGCGTGAGCCATGGAGTCCTGTGCTACGTTGTATTTTAATGTAGAATTATTTCCAATAGAGCAGTACTCCTCAGACTTTGAAGTATATATTAATGGCCTGTGGGTCTTGGTTCGGTAGGTCTTGGGTGGAACTTGAGATCCTGCATTTCTAGCTGTTCTCCAGTTGATACGGATGCTGCCGGCCCTCAGACCTTGGCTTTAGGAATGGAGCCAGGAGTGGTTGCACGATTTGCAGGTTCAGTGTCAAGGTGTAGCAAAGACAAACACTGACAAGACCGCAGCAAGAGAAAGTGCGACGTTCGTTGCACGACCCCAAGCAAGGAGAATCAGGCAGCTCATGCTTTAAACCCCAACTCCCCGGTGGCTTACAGGTAGGGATTTTTAAAGGCAGGGAGGCAGAGGTCACAGGTACAGTCATAAATTCATATGTGGAAGTTGTACATGATTTAGACTTAAAGAGATGGGCTTTCTTAAAGCGCTGGGTGATTAAACATGACAGATAGATTTTTAACTTTTCTCATTTGCAGTTAGTTAGGGAAGAGAAACCTTGTTTAAATATTTGGGGTCAGCAGAAAAGAATGGCTTGTGTCACCTCAGGAAGGAGTTTACAGCAAAGAACAGGAAGAGCTGTCAGAGACGCGGCTTCGGTTTCCTCTCACCTGAGCTCTGCATGCCAGCCAGTCTGTTCAGTAGGGGTCCAAGTGTCTGAAAAGCAGGAACATTTGCTAAGATGTTATCTTACATTTCTGTTGAGAATAAAACATCTCATCACTCTAACTTTGTTGGCTACTGTTTTAAGCTACTGTTACCTTCTTACTTATCAAATTGCTTATTTACTTCTCAGGGCTAGCTAGGTGCCTGGAATTTCCCTCATACGAACTCAAGCCTTTTCTTTATTTCCCTGCTTGGTGGGGATGGGGGCAGGGGTTAGGCCCCTAAGAGGGGTCCCTGCTTCATCTTGGTAATGCAGAATGAAAATGTGGGTCCATCGTTCAAAAATGACTCAGAATTTTGAACTGGCCACAGCAGAGCAAGACACCCACCGTGGCCCCTGTGTGACTGTACAGGTGATACCTCCCATGGAGCCAGCCCTGAGCTGTGTTGGGAGTGTGGATGGATGTGATCTCAGGGCACTCACCACAGTGATTTGTAAGATGATGGCTTTTATTGGCCAGTGACAAATTCCTTATACTTCTGACTAGTCATGGTTTTACATAGTATTTGCACAAAACTCAGAGCATGGAGGAGCGTTAGCATTTAGGAGACATAGCTAAAGCAAATTGCTCCTGAGACTCTGGGTATCTTGGTGTCTAAAACACAGAATAGCACCACCAACACCACGGTGATTACGATATATAACTTGTCCTTCTTTTGCAAAGTTTCAAAGGAATACAGGGTATGACACATGAATTTCTCTGCCCAATGATGATGATTCTCTTTAGTCCTTAAGGTAGCACTGTGCCTGCTTTTTAATCGTAATATTCAACTCTGGGAGTAACATTCATTGCATTTTTCAGAGGGGAACAATCATTATTATATTGATAATAATAGAAGATTATAAAATGTGTGGGTTAGGCCATGCATGGTGGCTCACACTTGTAATCCCAGCACATTGGAAGGCCAAGGCGGGCAGATCGCCTGAGGCCAGGAGTTTGAGACTAGCCTGGCCAACATGGTGAAACCCCATCTCTACTAAAAATATAAAAATTAGCTGGGCATGGTGGCAGGTGCCTGTAATCCCAGCCACACAGAAGGCTGAGACAAGAGAATCACTTGAACCTGGGAGGCGGAGGTTACAGTGAGCCAAAATCATGTCACTGCCCTCCAGCCTGGGTGACAGAGGGAGACTCTGTCTCAAACAAACAAATAAAAAAACGCAATTAAAAAAATAAACATTAGTCCCAGTGGCTTATATTTTTATTCTGCTTAATTTATCATGTTTACCCAGGCTGGGCATTAGGATGTCAATTTGGGGTCTGTGGTCCCAGTTGACTGGACTAGAAAAATGAGTTTGTGCCATATCACCCCTATATGGCTGCTTTTATTTGAGATGGAGTTTTACTCTTGTTGCCTAGGCTGGAGTGCAATGGCATAATTGGCTCACTGCATCCTCTGCCTCCCAGGTTCAAGTGATTCTCCTGCCTCAGCCTCCTGAGTAGCTGGGTTTATAGGCATGCACCACCATGCCCGGCTAATTTTGTATTTTTAGTAGAGACAGGGTTTCTCCATGTTGGTCAGGCTGATCTCGAACCCCTGAAATATTTTTCAGATATGGCTAGAAACAAAATCTTCTTTAATCATTATGCATTTTTCAGTGCCAAAGGTTGTCAGAGTACTTTGTTCCCCCCATGGTGTTCTTATGGCTTAGTGATGAGTAAGGTGGATTTGTCAATTGCTCTATATAAAAAACACAGACACTGATGTGCTCAGTCATACATCTTCAGACCTAGCTCCCATGTCTCTGCCCCTTCCCCTCCCTTTACGTTATGGGAGCTGTGCAGGTTCCCTTATGGAAGTCGCAGAAATGTTTTTCAGTTAAGAAACTCTAGGTATGATGAAAATGGTCTGAGGTCTATTCCTACTTATCCTGCTAGATTGCCTCTTGGTGCTTTTTCAAATTCTTCATCCTGTATTCCTTTAATCATTTTAGGGAACATGATTAGGTTTCCATAGGGTCGTTATGTCTTTTATATTCTTGGTTCTTTTTACCTTATTCACCCATATCTTTATTTTCAGGAATTTCTATATCCATCAGTTTGGGCTGAAAGCTGATCTGCATTGAAGTAGCAGTTGTTACTTGATATGACTTATCTCTTTTTTTTTCCTCATGGATATTTGAATGTTAAGGGATTTGGGAAGGTAATTTTTAAAAATTGCTGGTTAAAATCTCGTGGAAGATTCTGATTCTCTGGGTCTGGAATAATAACCTGCGTTTTTTGAATAAGTGGTACATTCACATGGCTTAAAATTCAAAATATGTGATTGACGGCACCGTATCGGAGCCATTCAGTCTCCTTCTCCGGAGGCAGTGTGGTTAGCGTATGTCTGTTGTGTGTGTTGTTCCACAGATAGTTTATGCTTATGTGAACAAATGCAGATACACTTTCCTCTCATTTTACGTAAATAATTTTTGCAGTTTTCTAAGCCTTTAGCAAAACTATATAAACTAATGTTTATGGGATTTTACAAAAGGCAAAAACCTTTAGGACTGTAAGCAGTGCAGACAGAGTGATTTGAATGGTAGGAAGTAGGTATGCTAAGTAACCTCTAAAATTATGCTCGCACACCAGCACACCACAGTTTTCACTTTCTGCGCACAGATATGGTAGTATCTATAGGCTTCCAGAGTTTTGCCAAAAAAAAAAAAAAAAAAAAAAAAAAAAAAAAAATCTAAAGTATGTTTTCCAAAAAAAATAAAAAAAAAAAAAAATAGAAAATTAATAAATAAGTATATTTTA
>CAUYLG010077754.1:0-18680 GCA_963573385.1 Cacajao melanocephalus
ACCTGAGGTATAGGAAGGCAACAGATAAGGAAATGATTGCCATTAAAAGATAGTTACTCACAGTTTCCAAAAAAAGAGGGTACACCCAAGACAAGGAACCTCTCTTACCACTCCTATTCAACATAGTATTGGAAGTTCTGGCCAGAGCAATTAGACAACAAAAAGAAATAAAACATATTCAGATATGAAGAGAGGAAGTCAAATTGTCTCTTTTTGCAGATGACATGATTATATATCTAGAAAACTCCTTTATCTCAGCCCAAAAACTCCTTAGGCTGATAAGCATCTTCAGCAAAATCTCAGGATTTTTGCACAAAATCAATGTGCAATCACAAGCATTCCTACACACCAATAATAGACAAGTAGAGAGCCAAATCATGAATGAACTCTCATTCACAATTGCAACAAAGAGAATAAAGTACCTAGGAATATGGCTAACAAGGGACATGAAGGACCTTAACATCACAAACCTCACAGTCCAGTCATTCTACTTCTAGATATTTATTCAGGAGGAATGAAACCTGATGTCCATGCAAAGACTTGTATGCAAATGTCTGTAGCTGTATTTTAGCCCAAACCTGAAAACAACATTAACAGGTGAATGCATAAATAAATTGTGGTACTTATTAGTAGCATACAATAGAATCCAGCTCAGCAATAAGAAACTAATGAACTATTGATTCATGCTACAACATGGGTGGATCTTAAAATAAACATACAAGTGAAGAAAGTCAGAAAAAAAGGAATTTCTGTCTGATTCCATTTATGTAAAATTATAGAAAACTGAATCTAATGTGTAGTGACAGAAAGCCATTGAATAGTTCCTTGAGAATGGAGGGAGAGGGCTTGTAGGAGGGTGGGCAGATTTACAGTGGGGCACAAGGGAATTTGGGGGCGACGAAGATGTTCATTATCTTGATTGTAGGAATGATTTCACAGGTGTAAATGTCAAACTTTTCAAATGGTACATTTTACACGTGTTCAGTTTATTGTATGTGAATTATGTGTAAATAAAGCTGGCTAAAAATGGAATAAGAACAATATAAAATTCTTTAGATTCTTCTTTTCCTGATACAGTTGGCTTTCTGTTAGAAATATTTGAAATTTGCTGGCCGTGTGCTGTAGTCCCAGGTACTTGGGAGGTCAAGACAAGAGGATGACTTGAGCCCAGGAGCTCAAGAGTAGCGTGGGTAACATAGTGAGCCTCTTGTCTCTAAGAAGAAAAGACAAGCAACATGTTTGGAATTTGAGCTCTTTTCATCTAGTCTTACAGCATACTCACTTCTCATTTTGGCAGAATGAAGATCTGACTCTTTTAGATGAGGAAATGGAACAGGGTTACCGTGACCTGGAGAAGATACAAGACCTTTATTCCGAGTCCCTGATCATGGACTGGTGGTACAATGCAGGAAAGGATGGGGACAGCAAGTGAGCACGCTGGCCCGTCTGTCTCCCTGCGCCGGGGCCTCTCGAGAGCTGGGCCTGCCCCCGGGCCCTTGTCGTTTCAGAAATGCCTTGTGAAATTTCTTTTAGTGAAAAGAATCACATAGTATGACTAAGTTAGGATTTTTTTAAGCAAAGAGAATTAATAATTTAATAACGATTTAATCATGGGCTTGAGGAGGCCACATATTTCCCTTTATGTTCTCCACACAGCGTGGACGGGTCCCCAGACCCAAGCAGTGACAGCACAGATAGGAGCGCTGTGTGGGGAAGGAGCTCTGACTCAGGGGTCAGGAGGCCGAGGCCTGGACTTCCTTGTGTGTGACTGTGGTGGGACCTGGACCTCCCTCCACGCCTCTCCACTGTGTGGGTCTCTGTTTCCTCATCTTTAAAATAGTGGCCATGATGGTGGGGTTTGGGATAGATGATTTCTCATGTCTGCTCCCATCCTATGTTCTAATACGTTTCTAATTAGTGCTTTGCAAATCTTATTAAAATGATTTAATGTTTTCCAGATATTCAAGTGTCACAGCCTACCCTGCCAGGAGGGTGTCTTTTTTATTTGAAAGAATGATAGAAAATTGGGGAAAAAAATGAAGATACATGTATTAATCAGAATTTCTTGTTCAACAAAATTTACTGTCTTCCTGTTAGCAAATTAAGCATGTGTATGGGCTTAGGGTAGGGCATGACTGTGGAATCAGTAAAAAGAGGTAAATGTTATAATGGCCATCTTATAATGAGATTTTATAGCATTGTTTTTTAAGTATTTGGGAAAGCACAGACAGAGCTTCTAAACTTCAAACATTTGAACAAATAAACTAAGAATCGAGTCAATGAGAAGCCTTTTTTTGAGTACAAACCATGCAGTAAGAGAACTGAGGTGCACAGATGAATGTCAGCCTGGTTCCTTCTGTCATGAGGGGCACAGTGCAGGCACAGACCCACAGAGGGCTATGGAACCCGGGACAGGTGCTCCACGGAGGCGTTGAGGGGCAGTGGTGCAGGAGGGAGGGCACATGTCACAGTGTTGGAGCAGAAGGTTGCTCTAGAAGTTTTCCTTTCTATGGCTGCTGTCTTCAGAGCTTCAGAGAAGGTCATGTCTGGGAAAACACAGAAGCGTTTCTGGAATCCCTCCATTCTCCGGAATGGTTCCCTGCGATCTGGTGCCAGCAGGGAAGGTCCAAGGCAGGAGTTCCAGTCTCTGGCTTTTATAAGTGTTTACTGGTAGACACTTGGTTAGAGAATGGGTTTCTGCACTGCTTACTTGTTTATAACTGGCTTTCCCTCCTATGAATCTTCACGTCAGCCCCATGTAGTCACTATATAGGTGTTCAGGTGACGTTTCCTGCAGTTGATAGATGAGGAAAGTGAAGAAGTTTAGAAAGGACTGAGTGACTTGACTGAGGTCACAGAGCCAGGAAGGACCAGACCTGTGATGTGGGCTGTATCTTCTGACTTGAAGGCTGGGCCCCGTCCACTCTTCTGCATGGGTCAGGGATAAATGACTATTTTTATATTAACCCAGATGGGGGAAGGCTCACTTCTTTAAGTTTGCAGTGTTCAACATGAATGTATTGACTTAACTCTGCCTTCTTGATGAAAATTTTCTTTTCTCTCTCTTTTTTTGCTCTACTTTTAATCTAAATCAAAACAGGCATCAAAAAGAAATCTGTTCTATGGTTTCAACCCCAGAAAAATGTGCAAAGCCTCAATCTGATGTCGATTCAACACAAACTTCATCCCTGAATATGTTGAAGGGACCATGGGGCCTTTCAGATCAAAAGGTTCGGAAAAAGAAAGTCCTCCACGCAGGTATCAGTGAACAAAATGGCTTGACTCTTTTGCTGGTTTCTCTTCAAGGCAAGAAGATAGAATAAAACTAAACCCACATAATATTTTTGAAAAGCATTTAACCTTTGGGGCTTTTAAATTAATATTTTTATTAAAATAGTTGTACATTCACATGATCTAATATATACCTACCCTTCATCCTCTTTTCCCCAATGGTAACATCTTGCAAAATAATAGCATAGTATTGAAACCAAGATATTGATATTGATAGAATCCACAGGTCTTACTCAAATTGTCCCAGTTTTACTTGTACCTGTGAGAGAGAAAGAGAAAGAGAGAGAGAGAGAGAGAGAGAGAGAGAGAGAGAGTGTGTGTGTGTGTGTGTGTGTGTGTGTGTGTCTGACAGTCTGTGTTTAGGTCTACCCAGTTTTATTACATGTGTAGGTTTGTGTTTCTACCACTAGAGTCAAGGTACAGAGGAGTCCCATTACCACAGGGATCCTTCATGCTGCCCTTTTATAACCACACCCACCTTCCTTGCACACTCTTCCTACAGCTAAAATCAAGTTAAATGCTGAAAGACTGAATTATTTCCCCCTAAAATTGGGGTAAAGGATGTCTACTCTCACCACCCTATTCAACATAGCATGGGAAGTTCTAGCCGCTGAAACAAGGCAAGAAGAAAAAATAAAGCCAGAAAGGGTGGAGAGGAAGAAATAAAACTGTCCCTATTTGCAGATATCATATTGTCTATGTAGAAAACAGCAAGCGATGGACCAAAAATAGCTACTGAGTTGAGCTAGGTGTCTGACTACAGGACACACAGGGACAATTGCATTTTGATATACTAACAGTGAACATGCAGCAACCTATATTAAAGTCATCCATAATTGCTCCAAATAAAAGGAAATAACATGTAACAAAGTATATGCAGAATCTGTATGCTGAAAATTATGTAATTCTGCTGTAAGACACTAAAGAAGACCTAAATAAATTGAGACACCGTGTTCATAGGTTGAATGAATTGGTGTGATAGATGACAATTCTCACCTCATTTATCTATAGGTTTAATGAAATTCCTAATAGAATCCCCAAAATGTTTTTATAAACACAAACAAGCATATTTTAAAATATGTACAGAAACTTCAGGTTCTAGAACAGCTAAAATAATTTTGAAAAAGGATAAAGTTGGAGAAGTCACTGTGCTGGATATTAAAGCTTACCACATAACCACGTCAATCAAGACAGTGTGGTATTAGCAGGGGGATAGGCGGAATAGAGCCTAGATTTAACCCATACAAATATACCCAAATGCTTTTGACAAAGGTGCAAAATTAACTCAATGGAGATAGTATAGCCTTTTCAACAATGATGCTGAAACAAAATCTACAGTCAAGAAAGGAAAAGAAACTTGACCTTAACTTCATGTGGACCATGGATTTAAATGTAAAACAGAAAACTATGAAAGTTCTAGAAAAAAAATTAAAATTTTTATCCAGTTGAGGAAGATCCACACATTTCTAGCTTTCTGAGAGTTTTTATCATGAATGGGTACTGGATTTTGTCAAATGCTTTTTCTATGTCAGTTGATAGAGGATTTTTCTTCTTCAGTCTATCGAAATGGTGGATGACATCAATTGATTTTCAAATGTGGAAGCAGCCTTGTATATATCGGAATATTTCCCACAGTCTCAGTGCATAATTCTTTTAATATATTGCTGGAATTCATTTGCTAGTATTTTGTTGTGGATTTTGGTATCAAAGTTCATGAAAGCTATTGATCCATAGTTTTATTTATTTATTCTTTTTTAGTACTATCTTCATCCAGCTTTGGTATCAAGCTACTACTGTCCTCACAGATGGGTTGGAAAATCGTCCCTCCTTTTCTATTCCTGGAAGAAATTGACGTAATTCTTCTTTGAATGTTTAGTAAAGTTATCATGGAGCCATTTGCTCCTAGGGACTTCTTTTCCAGATTTTTTATTATGAATGCAGTTTCTGTAATGGTTTTAAGGATGTTGTCCATTTCATCTTGGTTGAGTTTTGGCAGTTTGTGGTTTTTGAGTAATTGGTCTATTTTTTCTAATTTATCATATTTTTGAGGGCAAATTTGTTTACTGTATACCTTTGTTAGCTTTTTAATGGCTACAAGATCTTTAGCAATGAACTCTATTTCATTTTCAATATTAGTGCTTTGATCTCTCTTTTCTCTTTTTGACTTTTTCTATCTAACTAGAGGTTTTCTTGCTTTTCTATCTGTTCATTTGTTTCCAGAGAATGTGTAATTAATTGTTGAAGCACTTTTATGGGTAGCTTCCTTTGGTGTTGGCATCATGCATTTGCTTTTTCTGATTCAAGGTGTGATTGTTTTTCTAGTTATTAATGGGTGATTTTTGATAGTATCCTGGACATTTTGTCTATTATGTTAGGAACTCTGCATCTCATTTAAGTATTTTATTTTAGAAAGTAGTCACCCTGTTTAAATTTAGCATGTGGGCCTTGACCTACTTTTGTGGGCTGTGTTTCTAATGGCAATTTAATTTTCACAGGCTCGGTGATATTGTTAAATATTTTGGTGCTTGTTTTTTCTGGTGTTCCTGGGGCTCCTACTGGTCCCTGCTGGTGCTGCCTGAGCTGGCAGCAGGGATCCCCTCAGACCAGGATGTTAGGTATCTCCGAGGGGAGAGTTGCAGCAGCTTCCCCCAGTGCTGTCTCTAGAGTGTCCCCATGTTGCTGGCAGGGGAAGAGGGCCTTGAACCCACGGGGACCAAGAGGGTTCCTGGAACAGGCCACTAAATGGAGATTGGCCCCTCCTGCAGGATCTGTCCACATGCTCCTGCTATCTCTGTAAAAGGGAGCAGCGTGGTACATGGGAACAAACAGGCTTCCCACACGTCCCTTGTGTGGCTGTGTCCCTTTTTTCAGTCCTGCCCGCCTGCTCCAGTGAACCTGAGTTTTGCCAGAGTTGCTACTTGTCTTAAACATTTTAATGGCCTATTGTCACTGCCACCATTTCACTTCGATTTGGGACGTTTGGTATTGGGAGACAATTCTATGCTAAGTTTCTATTTTGTTTCCATTTGTCATGTAGAGGAGTGATGAAATGCCATGACTGATCCTACAGAGTCAGGGGAGGAGCTAAATGCTTGAATCCACTGCCAGATAAGTGTTTCATTCCACATTTGCGGCCTTTGGGAATGGTATATTTTTATGTTTGGAGACATGGGGAGCTAAATTCATTTTCATTTGGCTCACATAAGTCAGGTTGTTCTGGCTGGCAGTGTTGGTCAAGGTGGCCTGCCAGTGTGGACAGCAGCAGGAGCTCAGCTCTCCGATTTGGATTGTTCTCTTTCTCTCACAGACATAGCTCCGGTGTAGTACAGAGACAACCAAGGCAGGGCTTACCCTTTCGTTGCCTATAAAGATAGTGATTACCATATAGCACACTCCTTCTCTATGCATGGAGACCACTGGTGTTACTTTTCTGTGTGAAAGATACCCATTTGCAGATTACTAGCTAATCTTCACTCTAACTATCTAATATCTTGTAGGAGAGGGTAAGTCTTCTCCCAGTGAGAACAAAGACACATTTCATTCATGAATGCTGACATAAAGCCTTGGTTCTAGGTACTTGTAAAGCCTCTAAATTATGAAGTACAGACCACACTTGCAATTAGTGTGGTTTATGTTATCAAATATAAAAAGTAGTCAAGATGACTCGGTGCAGGCTCATTGTCCTCTAAAGCCACAGATTCAAGGTCAATATTTGCTAAGTTGTCATTTGCCTGTAGAAGGGACACATCAGAGGGTAGAAAATAACATAAAGATCTGGACAGCAATTGTGGTGGGCAGAATTTCTAGAATGGCTTACCAAAGATGTCCTACCCTAGACCCTGCAACCTTTGAATATGATGAGACATCACTCTCATGACCGGGTTATGCTGACCTAGACAGGGTTATCTAGGTGGGTCCAGTGTAACTGTGGGAGCCGTGGAAAGCAGGAGCTATTTCCGGTTGGTGGAAGAAGAGAAAGTCAAAGAGATTTAAACCACAAGTGGAATTCAATGTGCTATTACTGGCTTGAAGATGGAAGAGTTGTGTGAGAAGGATACGGGTGCCTTAAGCAGCTGAGAGAGGCCCCTCGGTTACAGCCAGCAAGGAAATGGGGCCTCAGCCCTACAACTGCAAGGAGCTGGGTTCTGCCAATAGCCTGAATGAGCATGGAAGCTGACTTCTCTCCAGGAGAGGCCCAGCTTAAATTCAGATAAAGGGAGCAGGGCATCCTGGAGCATTCAGTTTGTGGCAGCACCGCCCTAGGAGGGTTGGGAAACTAAGGTTGCATTCTTACTTTAAGGAGCTGATAAAATAGTTGTATCTAATAAAGTATCTCCTTCCATCCCCAATTCCTTTAACTTCTCCCTGTGATACCAACAGAATCAACCAAAACCAGCCTGCTCAGAAGCCAGGTGTCCTCCCTCAGGAGCTCAGCTTGCAGTGAAAGGAAGGATGGCCTCTCCAATGCCAGCAGCCGGAGGACGGCTCTAAGTGACAAAGGCAAGCCAGAAAGAGTCTCTGTGGCCGGCCAGCCTCCTTTCCCCAGTGTACCTCTTCCAGAAAGGGCTGGGTGTAGATATGTTGGGTAAATCCTCTTTTAAATGAGCCCAGGTTGCTTCCTATTCAAAGGAATCCCTTGTAAGTCAGGTCTGCCTGTGTTATGACCTGGATTTTCTGAGAGCCGGCCTTGTGCTTATTGTGCCTGGGTGTTTAATACACACGCAGCTCACATAACTGTGGTCCTGCTGCTGCCCCTCCATGGTTTGATCTTGAAACTGTCATTTTTCATAGTTGCTTTATTTTCTTCCCTTTACTTAATGGAGGATGCTATCAGATGAGCCCCTCTCTGGTCCAAATTGTCAGCCTTTTGGGGACGGCATATGAGGAAAATGTGATTTTTTTCCACGCAATTTTTACTACTATTGATAAAATTATTAATCTTAAAGTAATACATTTTGAAACGTTTGATGCCTGTAATATTATTCTTATATTTCAAATAGTTGATAAATTAAAAATCCCGGTTAAATATACAATACACACAATCCCCCGGGAGTAGGAAGTGGCCGAGTGGCAAATGTACACCTGTGACTACTCAGTCATAGTTTAATTGAACTCTGCTTTCTTCAGTGCTGATCTGTGTGATGTCTTTTCCTCACTTTTTTGTTTTGTTTTGTTTTGAGACAGGGTCTTACTCTGTCACCCAGGCTGGAGTGCAGTGGCAGGACCTCAGCTCACTGCAACCTCTGCCTCCCTGGTTCAACTGATTCTCCTGTCTCAGCCTCCCAAATAGCTGGGATTACAGGTGCCCCCCCACCACGCCCAGCTAATTTTTGTATTTTTAGTAGATATGGGGTTTCACGATACTGGTCAGGCTAGTCTCAAATTCCTAACCTCAGGTGATCCACCCACCTTGGCCTCCCAAAGTGCTGGGATTTTGGCCGGGCACAGTGGCTCACTTTCAGTTAACCTGCCACATATCCTAAGTGGTCTACATGCACATTCCTTAAAGGGCTTTTCAAATGATGACTGGGATATGATTTCTTAGCTATTTAACTAGTTCACGTCCAACAACACGCCTCCTTCTGAATGCGGCTCTTTCAACAAATTTCCTTTTTCATTTATAAATACATATTTATATAAGGATATATTTAAAGCCCCAAATATTAATTTGAAAATTTGAACATACAACTAAACAGGACCTAACAGGTTTTTTGGTTTTCTACATAAAGCTGAAGAACCACAGAACAATCTATCAGAAAGGAAAATGTTGATGAAGGCTCTCTTGTATAATCTGGAGGAGTCTCAAAGCTCGATACTGAACAATCACTGGTTAATGGCGTTTTTATTGAACACTTTTTAGAGGTGTGTTTTCTGAATGAAAGAATGAATATGTCTCATTGCCTCAAAACAATGGTAGTGCCGTATTTACCCATGCATTGTTCTGTAATTGCAAAGGAATCTTGCCTGAGAGCCCGCTCTGACAGATCAGGATATGTTCTCTGAAATGTGGTCCATTTATTAACTCTCAGTCACAGCTGAACTGAGACAAGTGTGATCCCTTTGCATTTTATGTAAAACCTATATATGAGGAAAATATACAAGTGCCTTCCCCTTCCACAGACGTGAGCATCCTGCTGGCTGAGGAGTGTCTGGATGACCAGTCGTCAGAAAGGGTGACCCGAGAAGGAAGCCAGGTTTATGACCACAAGTGAGTTATTTAATTTGATGAAGACAGTTCTGTTATGCTTTTTTTGGTTACCCATTAAATTTAAAACACCACCTCGTGTTCTTAGTTCTTCAGATGTGTCTTCAGAAAACTGGCTCAAGACCTATGGCTTGGTTGCCAAGAAACTCACCCTTATGGATGCTTTGTCAGTGGCGGCGGTCCCCCACAGCTCCACCTATGTTCCCGTCCTGGACAAGCATGTCATGTCTAAGGTCTTTGATGAGGTAAACTGATTGTCTATATGCCCCTACTTGAGGTCGTTTTCATTTTCTGCTCAAATGAAAAACAGTCCAATTTCTTATATGGTTGTAACAGAAATGTATTTTAGCCATTGGGGGAAAAATTATTTGTACATGTACCCCAAAACCTAAAATGCAATGAAAAAAAATTATTTGTAAAGGCAGTAAAAGGGAGAGAGAGAGTCTCTTAAGAATTTGGGCGTGGTGGCTCATGCCTTTAATTCCAGCACTTTGGGAGGCTGAGGTAGGCAGATCCCTTGAATCCAGGAGTTCGAACGAGCCTGGGCAACATTGTAAAACCCTGTTTCTACAAAAAGTAAAAAAATTAGCCAGGCATGGTGGCACACACCTGTAGTTCCAGCTACTTGGGGTACTGAGGTGGGAGGATCGCTTGAGCCTGAGAGGTTGAGGCTGCAGTGAGCAATGATTGCCTGGGTGACAAAGCGAGATCTTGTCTCAAAAACAATGAAAATAAAAATTCTCTTTTTAAACTGAGAGGAAACTGACCTTTGTTGGGTTGGCACTTCATGGTTCATTGCTAATGGATAGAAGCGTAGGGCTGCAGAAACGTTTGAAAACTCTAGGTCAGAGTCATGAGTGAACATAAAATATCATTCCTTATGAAAGGAAAGGGAGGACTTGTGAGAGATTATGTCCTTCCTTTGCTTACCTTCTCTTCCTAAATTGAGTGGCATCTTTTGCATCAAAAAGCCTTCGAAGGAAAAAGTTAAGAGAGCAAGTGAGCAAGCCACATGCTAGCAAGAGAACCACCAGACTGTCCTAGGCAGGTCCTGAGAGGAGAAAAACAGCTTCTAATAGGAGGGCGTGGTAGGTTAAATTCGGAGGAAGGTCAAGGAAGTATTGAAAACTTAGCACTGAATTTAGCAACAAGGAAATGCTCATCTTTACAAGAATAATTTCAGTAGAACAGCTAATCTCGGGTCAGACTGCAGCGGGATGAAGAACACCAAAAAAATGAGAACATGAAAACTGAACCTCAGTGGTTCCTGGCAAATACAACAGCAACTAACAATTTAAATAGAAACATTTCAGTCTTTGCAGTCACTGAATGGAAACAATATCCTTAAAAGACCTGTCTCCTGCTGAAATCTTTGCAGAGGAAATGATAGGATGCTTGGGGTTTGCTTTATAATAATTGAGGTGGTGGGAGTGGCGGGGTGGGGCAGGGGAGAGGAAGTAGATGAAATAGATTGACCATGCATTGATCATCGTTACATTTGGATAAGGCTTGCTGAGGAGGGTAGTTTTACTATTCTTTCTGCTTTTTTGTACATTTGAAATTTTCCATAAAAAGAAGTTGAAAAGATCAAAGGCAGAAGATAGTTTTTTTTAAAAAAAATAACTGGCCTTGAAATAGCTGAGATTTGATGTATTGGAAGAAGCAGACGAATTGGTGAATTTTTTTTCTGTTAGCACATTTAAAAAATTATCACCCATGGTGGCCCACCTGCCTCCTACTTTGGCATGACCAGTGACTCTCCCTCCGGAGGCTATGTGTGTATTCTCTTCTAGGCTGGTTCCTGGCTGCTTTCCCTCAAGGTGAGTGGTCCTGTCCCTGGCTATTACCCTTGGGATTGGCAGATTTGATTTATACCTGATTAGTCAGATATCAACTCATCACTTGAACTTGACTTCTTCTAGAAGCAACAGAGAGAAACTGAACACTGATACAGTTCTTCTAGGGGGTTTGGGGACAACTTCTTCATACTCTCTGCAGTTATATTACTATTCTTGAGTTTTATTTGAGACAAAATATGTTTAGTGAACTATACTTGGAAATAGAATTTTCTTGGGCTTATTATGCCTCTTTCTAAATGTCCCAACAACCTGAGCTAGAGTGAAAAGTAAATTTCTTAAAAAAAATGTGGTAGGGTAGGGAAGCAGAAGCATACAATTTAAGGAAGAACCATAAAGGGAAGATTTATAGGCTGAGTAAGTAAAAATGTTATTTTGCTTAAAAACATATGTATAGAATAAAGGCAAATCCCCCCAAAAAAAATACCTGTAACACATATGACAAACAAAAAAGGTCATAAAGTAATACCTTATGTTGTGTGTCAGTATAAATCACTGTGTGTGTATGAATTAGTGTTCAGTCTGCAAACACACTTGCACACACATCCATATCATAAGGGAATGAGAAAATGATAAATACCCTATTGGAAAATTTAGGAAAAAAAAAGAAAAAAGTCAAAACCGTATACAGAAATATTTAACTTTACTGGTAACCAAATATATGCCTTAAAAATACAAATTGAAAATCAATTAGACACCACCTCCCCCATCAAATTGGTAAGGTTAAAAAGTACTCATAAGCAGTAATGGCAATGATAGGGTGGAGTGGACACTTACATTTTGCTAGTGAGAGTATAAATTGGTGCATTCTTAGTGTAAAATGTTCAGAAGACTTAAGGGCTTATATTTACCCCAGTAAATTAATATATTACTAAGAATCTATGTAAGGAAATAATTGGAGATACTGAAGAATATGTGCAGAGAATAATTACTGCTGCCTTATAACCAGCAATGGAAAACAACACAAATTCATATAATGGAATGTCATACATTCATCAGATATCTTGTTTCTGAAGAATAAGTAATGACATGATTGAAGGCCCTCATGCTAAATGAAGTGTGCTAAATGAAAAAAGTCAGAGTATATAGTATGTTAGAAATTTGGTTATACATGTGACTGATCCAGGCATGGTACTTATTCTTTCCCTCCCTTTTTTCTTTTACCAAAATGTTAGCAGTTTAGTTAGGTGGTGAGATTGTTGGAGAGGTTTGGTTTTTTTTTTAATGTACTTTAAAATTTTTATTCTAATACTTGAACTCTGACCATATATTAATCATACACTGAGAAAAATGTTAAGAGAAACAGACCTGAAAGCAAATAATAAAATCATGTAAATGTAATGGGAACTTAATTTTTAATTGGCCACTTTATTTTTATCTGATAAGTAATATAGGACTAATTCTCAGTATATGAAATTTAAACAATACTGAAGTCTTTAGAGGAGGCTTCTCTCACAACCACTCCTATCCATGAAGGAAACACATTGAATAGTTTTGTGAATTTCCAATTCTTTTTCTACATACGCATGTCAGTATGTGCACACATAACACATTTATACATAGACACATAAGAACTTTAATAAACATGAATAAGACAATACTATATACATTTACTGTTTTTAAAACTATTTTAAACATTTTGTTTTAGAGTTCTTTTCACACAGGTAGATGTTCTCATGCCTATGGTTGCAAGGTTCTTCCCCATTATGAATGGATATTTACATTATGTTGTTCCTTCCCCTCTTCCAAACATTCCTGTAATGGGTTTCTTTGCACATAGATTTTTGGGCACATGTATAAGTCTGTCTTTGGAATAAATTCCCTCAAGTCAGATGGCTGGACCCAAAGGGTATGTGCATTTTAAATTTTGATAATTCAAATCATCCTCCAGATTCATCGTACATTTTCACTAGTATGTATCCCCACAGACAGGGTAAAATAATACTGTCTTCCTAAGAGAATCTCTGTATAATACTTGATAATCATTAGTCCTAGGTGTATAGAATGTTTTGAAAACCCTGAAAGTAGTATGTAGACATAAGATCTTTATTCAGCCTATTCTTTCCTCATTGGCTCATATGCTGAAGAAGCAAACTTAATATTCAGTTCAACATTTAGAATTTTTTTCTCTGAGATGTATACGATACATCCATACTCTATGAATAATAATATGCCTACTCTGAGGTTGTTATGGGATTAAAAGAAGTAATGCTTTTAATCCCCACTAAAGTACTTAGTAGGCACTTAAAATGTTGGCTTTCATTATAAAACTATTTAATACATTTAAAGGCCTATTATATGCCTGTGTTGGGCTCTAGAATACAATGCCAAACAGGAAAACCAGCATTTTTACCCAAGCACAACTGACAGTCTCAGAAGAAATAACAATGAAAATGAGTGAAGTTCTAGTTCAATGTGACGAGTGGGAAGAGCTGAGTGAAGATGCGGGAGAAACCCCTACCCTGGTTTCAGTTGCCTCGGAAGGTTTGCCTTAGCTAGTGGCATCTGAGCTCAGACCTGGGGGGAAGAGAAGGAGATATGAAGGTGGAGAGATGGGAAAGAGAGTCCCAGGCAGTGGGGCAGCTCTGGGGAAGCCTAAGGGACAGAGAACGTTTGTCATTCCAGAGGAAGTTTAGTGTGAGAGGAGAAGGTGATAAAGCTGGTGGTGAAGGAAGAGCCTTGATTGAGTTAAGGTTGTTGAACTTCATCCTGAGGGGAATGGAGGGGTTTTTAGCAGAGGAGAGAGATTAATTTGGGGCGTTAGCTAACAGAGAACAGTTGGAGAGGCATGAGGATGGGGAGATGGGGTCAGTCAGGAGGCAGAGTCTAGGTGGCTGGAACCAGTAGGCTGTGTGGCTGGAACACTGGGGATGGACCCAAAGCTCTTTATAAAGTCCAGTCAACAATGTGGGGCTGAGAGAGAGAAAAATGCCAAGAGTGATTCTCCAGACTCCAGCCTGGAATGTCAAGCAGAAGGAAAATAAAGGATGAGTGTCCTATTCTTCAGGAGCACATTCTAGTCTTCTGCCTCTAGAACACAAAGCTAAGGGGAGGGGATGAACAGTTCTCAAGTGCATCCCAGGGACACTTGTGCTTGGTGCCTTTTGTGGCATTGTGAGTTCTCATGACAACCTGCACATAGGTAGGCACTGCACAGCACACTTGTCCTCCCTTATTCTTATTAAGACTCGTCGTGATGACAGGCATATGCTGCAGTGATCTCCAATCTCACATCCAAAGCACGTTTGTATCTTTGATTCCCTAATATTTTCTCTGACTGGAAGACACCCTCAGCTGTAAATGGAAAGAATAACAAAATAATAATCTAAAATATCTCCCACTTCGTGGGTTGTATACCTTTTTGATATTTGGACCTTTAAGAAAAAGCAGACAAAAAGTAGAATGGAGTTGAAAAGGAAACACACTAGAATCTTAACTCACTTCACTGAGAATCTTAATTGCCTCTTCCTCCTGTGTTCTGTGCACTGCCACATCTGTCTGCATAGAGTTGTAAAGCAGTGTCTGGCTTTGTCCCCAGCTCTTTGTTTCATTCATCACTTATGTATGGGCTCTTTCTTCTTCTGGAATACAATGCTGTTTTGGTTTTCAGTGTTTCCTGGACGAGCTTCAAATTGGTCACTTTGGAAATGAGGTATTGAGCAAAGAGGTTGCCCTTAGCAACTCTTCATTACAAGATGCAAAATGGATTTGGTAATTTTATCTTAGCTCTTTCAGAACTATTATCTCATCCCCAAGTCATATACAGAATAAGACTGATTTAGCGATATAATTAACCTAGAATTTAAAGCTCTTTATTGCTGGTTGTTTTGAAAAACATTGAAATAATTTAGGAAGATGGTTCTGCACCATTGGAGAGTCTACATCATCACCCATCATCATCATCATTACCGTAATGTCTTTTACAGCATCCCATCAAGACTTCCTGTGTTGTCCATCCTTCTCAGGGTTCTGCACATAGCTTTGTAGCCAGATATCCTGGATTTGTGCTCCAGCTCTGTCATTTACTCCTGAAGGACCATGGCAAGGTCCCTAATCTAGTATGTGATGCACCCTCATCACATACTAGGTTCTGAGTAAAGCATTTGATATCATCAAATATCTCATCTAAAATTTAGAGTGACCTGTGAAGTGGCTATTCATTTCACCATTTAGCTGACAAGGAATGTTCAGTGCAAAGAGGCTAGGGGTGCTATCAAGTCATGACATTTTGTTGCTTTTAAATGTAATTGCAATGAACACAAAACTATATACTGATAGAAAAGCTTTTTTATTAAAATTCAAAACAATTATCACAAAACCTACATATGTATATATTCATTATATAGGAAAATTAGAAAATGTAGATAAGTAAAAAAGAAGCAATAGTTATCATCCACTTCATCATCTCATGGTTATCTGGCCAGATCTTCTTACTTTCTTTATATATATATCTAAACCCTTTGTTCTTTGTTTTTGTTTTTATCGTAGTGAAGTCAAATCAAACACTCTGTTTCGTACCTTCATTTTTAAATCACCTATCCATGAACATTGTTCAATGCTGGCATATACTTATCTACTATAACAGTTTAAATGCTCAGTGTTTTAACTGAAATATATTAATTTAAACTTAAATTGAGAATCAAGTTTTATTTTCTAAAAGTTTAGATTGAAAAACTGTGAGATGTAATTTATACTGTTGTCACATATTCTCATGGGTTTATGAATGATCTTATTGACACACCATTTGGTCAGCTAATTTTGTGGCTCTGCTTTCACTTTGTTCTATGGAACTTGTAGGTATTTCAGTTTGAAAGGCAGACATTTAAGCTTTGGCACTTGGTCATTTGCACAACTGCAGTATCTATAACGCCATTGCATTTACATTCAAAGATTCATCTGTGTGGGATTTGCACAGCTTTTGCATTTCCATTACACACATCCAGTCAGAACCTCTCCTTGGCCAATCTGATAGTAAGCTCTGGAACATTTATTGGAAGAACTGACTTAGTTGAAAAACAGTGAAGGTGGAGGATTCAGTCGGGGTTGAAGAATAGATAATCACCAGTTTCATGGTATCTTCTCAATTTCAAAATGTTTTGTTATTGCTTTTAAACACCGCTGGAATGTTGTCAGGTGGAATTCTACCTCTTCTACTTTAACAATCCATAGCTGTGATACAGTTCGGTATTCTGTGTTCTTAGCTTGGCATATGTTATGAACTTTGTTTTTACAATAGCCATTTCGGGATGAATTTTAGTGATTACATGAACACTCAGTAATATAAATTACTACAGTTTGTTTAACTATTCCTCCCATTTGGGGGCAGTTTACTTGGAATTTTAAAGAATGCTCATTTTCTTATATCTCTTTGCTATTCCCTAGAACAGTTAACAGTAAAAACAAAAAAACATCAAAAACCGCTGCTAAATGGTATTTTAATTTGAATTCTTTTATCATTTGTGAATAGTTTTCTTATGTAACCTAAATATATCTCTTAAACTGTTTTTCACATTATCCATATTTTTAGCAAAAACCTCTTAAATAGCAGTTACATTTTATCTCATGCCTCAGCTACAAAAAATTCAAATTTGGTGGAATCCAAAAATTTATGTTTTATAATATGATAAACTTTAAAAAGTTTTGAATATCAACCATTAATTTATATGTAGTTTTAGTCTTTCATTTATTCAATAAGTGATTATTTTGTACATGTATTGTTCTAGAAACTAATAATTTTAAAGGGGAATAAAGGCTTATAAAGTTTGGTGAAGAGGAAAGACATATAATGAAACTGCAACTAAATGCATTTGTTTCTAGAGGGTTTGAATAAGAAAATAGGTAGCATGCTTAGTGCCTGGCAGAGACTAAGGATAACTATTATTATCACTATTGATAATCACTATTGAGTACAGTGGTTACTTGCAGAGTATTTCATCTCACAGTGTGGAGAATTCTAACAGAATCAGCCCAAATTGGCCTGTTCATGCATCCCAGCAATTCCTTCTGCCTTCATGGTCGGTGACTGTCTCTCTGAACCCTCCTTCCGCATCTGTATTGCTACCTCCACCTCTCTGCTAGTTATAATCTTGTCACACGTGGTGTAATTATTCATACCAATTTGATAAGGCTTCTAGGTTAACCTCAAGAGAATTGAATTAAAGTAGGTAATACCTTAAGCCTCCCTTTTTAAAATCAAATATTATCCAGAAGAGTCTCTCATTAGCCAGTTATGTTTGATTTGCATTATAACAGTAATAAGTAAACATTTTTCAAGGTGCCATGATCAGGTAGTTTTATTCCCTCTCAAACAGAGCTCTCAATGTCTTCATTAACCTCAGCTCCCTCCCCACTTGCTTTCTTACAGAAGCTGGGGTGCCATGATTCTGTCCCCCAAGTCCTTGTGAGAATGCCCCTTATGACCTCATAGTCATACTAAATTTGACATCATGAAGAGAACATTTCCTTGTGATCTCCACATGGCCGCCATGTTGTAAAAACTAAGATGTCAGACTCGAAGTGTGGAGTATGACTTTGTCTTTCCCTGGATCTGCATGTGGAAAGGAAGAAGAGTGGATGTACACAAACTAAATCTGAGCTACTACCACACTGAAGCACACAATGGGCACGAAAGGCATGAGGTTGAAATCCACAAAAGAGGGAAGTAGAACACTGAACAGTGGGTTTTTCTTAAGTACATTAAGTCAGGAGTCAAGCTGATCATGGTGAAATGTTGTAATGTCTCTAAGTTTTCTGTGGTATTGATTTACAATTGTGCCATACTTGGCAAATTTGGAGAGCTATTTACAGACTTCTAAAGGGGTATTTTTTCCAGGGAGAGAAAAGCCTAAGGGACTTGCATTTTGTTGAGACTGATCTTTTTTTCTTCTAAAGGTTTATGTGACATACAGCTCTATTTCCAGAGATGACTTTTTTTTTTTAATTTCTATAAGCTTCATTCTGTTTTCAAAGTTCAGTCCTCCCACCTTTCAGCCCACTGTCTGGTTTCTTCTCTCTAACAAGAATTGTTTAGAAGCCACATGGTGAATTCATGTGGTTGTTAAGTAGCAGATTGGACTGTGCAGTTTCTTAACTTCTTTTCTTTCTCTTCAGTTTTCTAAAACTTTGCCTATTGTTTGTTTTAGTCTTGATGGTTTAATTATAAAATTAAATATATGTACTTTTTTTTTATTGCATTTTAGGTTTTGGGGTACATGTGAAGAACATGCAAGATTGTTGCATAGGTACACACACGGCAGTGTGATTTGCTGCCTTCCTCCCCATCACCTATATCTGGCATTTCTCCCCATGCTATCTCTCCCCAACTCCCC
>CAUYLG010077757.1:0-27224 GCA_963573385.1 Cacajao melanocephalus
GTTATTCTTCCTTGTCTATTTTTCATGGCCATACCTGAAGAGGTTGTTGAGGAATATGTCGTTGGAGACTGCACAGCTTTCTCAGCCTGCTTTCAGCTATGCGAATTTCAGGATCTGATTTGTTTTGTTTTGTTTTGTTTTGTTTTTGAGACAGAGTGGATGACATGGTGTGAACATAACTCACTGCAGCCTTGAACTGCTGGACTCAAGTGATCCTCCCATCTCAGCCTCCACAGAGCTAGGACCATAGGTATGTGTCACCATACCCAGCTAATTTTTATTTTTATTTTTATTTTTTTTTTGTATGGAGACAGGGTTTTACTACATTGTCTAGACTGGTCTCAAATGCTTGGCTTCAAGTGATCCTGCCATCTTGACCCCTCAAAGTGTTAGGATTACATGTGTGAGCTACTGTACCCTGCCAAAGACAAGAATTTCTGTTTCAGAAAAATTGAGTTCAAGGTGATAACAAGATCTCAGAAAATATTACCTGGACAGGCATGTTGGCTGCGGCCAATATTCTCCTCTCTTCCCTTAAACAGTTTGAAATAACCACAGCTACATGCATTGGATTTCCATGAAATTTTCCCTGAAAAAAAACAATGAGCAAAAATAATTAACATGAAAGTGTAAATATATGCATCATAAGAAAATATCACCTCTTGAAAATCAACAATAATCTCTCAATAAATATGTAAAATTATTTAGGATTTGTTCCAATAATCTGTTCCATTAGAAAGCTACAGAAACTTATATTGTAAACACACATCCCTAAGGAGAATATTTATCTCTTTGTCCTCAAAAATAACTTTTAACAATGAAAAGTATTTCTTGAGCATCTTTTTAGGAAAGATCCTGAACATACACTTACTGGGGTCAGTTTATGTTTCAGGCAGGATTTTTGTTTGTTTGTTTTGTTTTGTTTTGTTTTGTTTTGTTTTTGAGACAGAGTTTTACTCTTGTTGCCTAGGCTGGGATGCAATGGTACGATCTTGGCTCACCACAACCTCTGCCTCTTGGGTTTAAGCGATTCTCCTGCCTCAGCCTCCCAAGTAGCTGGGACTACAGGCATGTGCCACCATGCTCGGCTAATTTTGTATTTTTAGTAGAAACAGGTTTTTTCCTTGTTGATCAGGCCGGTCTCGAACTCCTGACCTCAGGTGATCTGCCCACCTCGGCCTCCCAAAGTTCAAGCAGGTTTTACATAAAAGTTAATTTCCTATAAATTATCATGACCCAGTGGTCTCAATTTTTCAGTTGTTAACTGTGTGTCATGGTTTGCTTAAAGCATTTGTTTTTGTCACTATTTGGTACTGTTTGTGTCAACTAACTCATAACTTCATTAGTATACTAGAGTGAAATTATATCACACATTGTTTCAGCAACTATATTTTTACGACGGCTAAGCATATACATCTTTTATTGTCAAGGTTAATGATGCAGATACTGTAAACTGGCTGCCTGTGGGCCTAACTCAGCCATCAGTTACTTTGCGTAAATTAGAATACTGGAATCCCTTTGGGGAAAGCATGTACGAAGCCAGGGTTGCCATAGTGCCCACCAATGAGTGTCCCAAGCACTCACTTACCTTGCCTGCAAGGCCTTGGTAGGTGTCTGAGTTTTCTAAACTTACTGTGTAAGACTAATCTGAACAACACCATCATTTTAGTCAATAGTATTAAATTTCTTTGTACTAGACTTTTTCCAGGGCAGGATTAACAGGAAGCACAGTAGAAAAATGCATTTATTTAGTTTCCCTCGGCCCTCCTCTCTGAAACTGGTGCTAATATTTATGAAATGACCAAAAGATTAGCAGCAGAAAAAATAAAACAAAAATTCACAAAGTGGAAAATTAACAAACAAAAAGTAGATTATACAGATATAAACTAGAAGATTTTTCTAGGGAAAAAACAAGGTTATTGGTTCTAAAATTTTTTTTGGCTTTGCTGCCACAATTTTATTAAAGTGGTATGTTAATCACCACTTCTATTTGTTTTATTAAATGATGTATGTTAATTACTGCTTCTATTTGTAACACAAGAGTAAACACAAACTATCTGAATTCCTGCTCTTACATATTATACAGTATTCCAAACTCTTTCTTTTTTCTCTTTAAATCAGAAATCTCCAAATGAAAAAAAACAACAAATTGACTGAAACTCAGAAGGTAAAGAAATAAATATACTCATCATAACAAATGATCCTAGTTATGAAGCGGGGATACCAATTTTTTTTTTAATTTCTGCATGTCAACAATTTCAGATTCTCTCTAGTTAGAACTTGTTCCCACTGTTAATTTTCCCATATGTTGATTTTTTTTCATGTAACCTATATTCAACTCTCCAAAAAAAGCTATGTTTTCTCATTTTGCCTTTGATTTATTTTAATATTATTCCATAGTTAAAAATAAAGGGCTTCTCCTAGGTCTAATTTGGAAGCTCTGTTATTCATGTAAACTTGAAAACTCTTGCCATTTAAGATGAGGATTCTGTTATTTTTTAGAGTTCCTCTAAGAACCCAAGAATTACTATTATTTGCCTGTTTTTCTCACTCTTGCTGGAGTATTTCTATGCTGATCATTTAGATACTACCTTTCAACATTTCTCAGTTGTGTTGTACACTTTCTTCATTTTCCTTTCTTACCTGCACTTCTTCTACCCTCCTGTTCAGATTCAGTTTCCCTCATTCTTTGTAAGGTTAAATTACTCACTTTTTCTTCTTTGTTAAAAGCCAGGAATCACCACTGTTTTCATCTAGGATATCTTTTTACTTTCCTTTGGCATTTTTCCTAAGTCCCCCACTTAAATATACAAGACAAAAACATCTTATGGAAAATTGATCATTGTAGATTCAGTACCAAATGAGCACTTCTATTTTCCTAAGTATCAAAGACATAACTCAATTCACCTTTCAGCAGTTAACAAGTATATGAACCTCAAAATAAAAACAAAACAAACCCCTAAGAATGTGTTGGTGGGAGGAAGGAAGAAGCATACCAGAGAAAGAGAAACTGCTCATTTTCTGTAGGGTATCAGTTTCTCATGCAAATGTATTGCAAATACCTTCTACTCTCTGGCTTTTCTTGTTCCTATCTTCTAGTGTCAATGAAGAGGTTTTAAATTTTAATAAAATCATTTATTAGTCTTTTCCTTTATGCTTCTTATGATTTAAGAAATCTTTCTCTAAACTGTGGGCATGGAGATTTTTCTTTGTGGTTTTGCACCATTGATTGTAATTAATTTTGAGCTTGTTAATAATGATAGTTTTCTTTCACTTTTTTCCATATGTCTACCAAATTCCAATAACATTTACCGAACATCTTATTCTTTCACTACTGCTCTGCTGGGCCAACTTGGTCATAAATCAAGTGTTCATTTGTGGGTGGGCTTGTTTCTGGACTCCATTCCAGAATCTTATGGTTCTATCTCTGCTTCGTCAATAGATTAGCTTTTTATTTTTTTTAACTACAGCTTTATAGTTAAGTCTTGATGTCAAGTAGAATATTTGTATTTCTGTATACATTTTAGAATCAACTTATCAAGCCTCTCTCTCTCTCACACACACACACACACAGACACACACATCCTGGTTGAGAATTTGCATGGCATTAAATATTTAAATAAATTTTAGGGAGATTTGGCATCTTTATACTTATGTTCTAATCTACTTATTTATGTCTTCTTTAATGTATCTCTATTCGACATAATTTTATACATGTTTCATTAGGTTTATTTCTATGTAGTTTGGTATTTTTGATATTAGAATAAACATCTTCATTGTTTTTGCTGTTCTATAGAAACATAATTGATTATGAATCCAGCAACCTTGCTAAACTCTGATTCTAATGCTTTTGTAACATCTCTTACCAATTCTAAATTTTTATCTGTGGCTTATTTTGAATTTTCTGCATACATAAATCATACATTATATGGATATTGATAGAATTTTCCTTCTTTTCAATCAAGATTTCATCTTTGTCCTAAGGTGGCTTATTTAGAAATGTATTGGTTAATTTCAAAACATAAGGATTTTCTATTTTTTTTTCTTTTTGCGGATTTTTAGCATAATTCAATTTTAACCAGAATACATGTTCTGAATGACTTCAATCACTTCAAATTTGTTGAGATATAGATATTTACTAATATATCAGTACTGTATACATATATTAAAGAGGAAGTATATGTGTAATAAGTTGGCTAATGTCTTCCTAAAACTACTTCACTTTAGAGTTCAATTTTTCTGAATCTCTTTTAAACTTAGATTCATTGGCACCCATATTTTTCCATAAAATAATGTCTTCTGGGCCATCAAGAATGTCAGTGATGCATATTTCTGTAGAGTGTGCACAATTATTGTCTTCATTTTGTAAGTTTGATGCTGGCACTTTCTTGATCTTTCCAAAATTTCTCAGTAGCAGGTTTCAGACAAGAACCAGGACTCTTATTTTTTCTACATATGGTTAAATGGTTTGTTGACTCAAACGCTGAAGAGCTGTAATAGTCTGGTCATACCATCATGATTTACAACTACATCACTAATAGATGAGATTCCTATTTAACTTTTCAGGCAGATGTATGTGGAATCATTGATAACTAGAATATATGGTAGATTCTCAGATGTCTCTTCCAGAAGACTTCTAATCAGTCTTCTGTCACCTCAGCCATTATCCATCCACTATTGTGGTTCACTCTCAATAATACCTTCAAAAAAGTTCTTATTCTTAGACATTGCTTTATAGTTACAAAAATTAAATATGTCGGCAACTTCAGCAATCAGCAGTTAGACATAAGATCACAGTGATATGCTGCTTTCGATATCCCAAATTCATAATCTTGGCCTCCTTAAAGATCCTTTTGTATTGGCAGTATAATTTTAAGTCTTGCCAAGGAAAACAACTCCCTCATCTATAGCATTACCTCTTTGATTAAACACATATTATCATTTTTCCTCACTGGCATCCTGCTGGAAGTTAAGTGTATCCTGTTTAGTCAGCAGGATGTTTCTGATAAATTGATGCTGTACATCTTAATGATAATACTGCGCAATGCATGAATCATTCACTCCAGGCTCTTATTGTGCTGAGATTTCTTTCATCTATTATGAGAAATTTAGCAATTTCTCTTGCCACTGTTGCTTTATGTATGACAGGCAATCTTTTTTTTTTTTTGCATGAGTTTCAGTAACAAAATATAATACAATTTTATCTCCTTGTGAGCATCTTCCTTTCTTACATCCTATAAAGCATTTTATTGTTGCTTTCCAAGAAAACTTGAAATTTAGGGTCATCCATCTAGTGACAAATAGTTGCTTCACAAATATCAAATGTGTACCCTGCTGATTTGTTCTCATCCCATTCTGCATACATAACTATTTGTTTCAATCCTAAATCATAGTGTTACATTTTGATGACATTTTAAACAGCAATTAAGATCAACATATGTTGCACCAACAGTGCACACAATTAAACTGAAGTGACAACATGAATAGCTTTGATCCAGTTTCACATCACAGGCAATGACAAAGATGTTGTGATTGCCACATGGCAACAGCAATTAAGAGGTGTTTTGATTGTGATATGCATTCTGATTTCAGAGATGTTAAAATGTAGAGAAAAGTGTCATAGAATCCATGAATATGCTATTTATTCTTTTTGCTACTTTATGCTAAATTTCTTGACTTTCCTTCAAATTACCCTTCTACTGCCTTTCTACCTAATTTCTAAATTTGGCTTGTCATTAAAGAGTAACTAGTTTGGCCAGGCATGGTGGCTCATGCCTGTAATCCCAGCACTTTGGGAGGCTGAGGAGGATGGGTCACGAGGTCAGGAGTTCAGGACCAGCCTGGCCAACATGGTGAAACCCCGGTGAAACCCCACCTCTACTAAATATACAAAAATTAGCTGGGTGTGTTGGCAGGTGCCTGTAATCCCAGCTACTCAGGAGGCTGAGGCAGAGAATTGCTTGAACCCGGGAGGTGGAAGTTGCAGTGAGCTGAGATCACGCCACTGCATCCCAGCCTGGGTGACATAGTGAGACTTTCTCAAAAAAAAAAAAAAAAAGTAACTAGTTCATCTGCTCTTTTTCTTCCAAATAGTCCAATAAGTTCCAGAGTCATAAGTAATGGATGTGAGAAGGCCTGTTCAAAATAATCTTCTTCGTACCAGCAATACCAAGCCTGAAATGTCACAATTAGGCATTCACTCCTCTGAGTTCTTTCCCCAATGGTCCTCTTAAAAATGTAAACACATTTGGAGAGTTAATACCACATTTAACAAATTTCCTCTGTATTGTGAAGGATTTATCAGACGACATTCTCTGACTGTAGTGACCTGGCAACTGCAGGATGAGAATGATAGGTCCCAGGCCAAATAAAGGGAGAACTTTCAAGAGGGCCTGAAAGAGGTGGCATTAGTGACCAAAGGGAAGAAACACATAACCAACAATTGTCCTGGCTTGGGTTTCTTCAGAAACTGACCTTGAGACAGGATTTCAGTGCAAGTCCTTTAAGTGGAATTTGGTCCCACAAAACACTGTTACAGAAGTGGGCAAGTGAGATGAGGAAGAGAAGGCAGCCAGTAAGGGTGTGCTCTAAGCCACTTACACTGCTTAGCCACGGTGGGCTGAGAACCCTTGAAGTTGGTACGGAACATGTGACAGAGTTATCTACTCAAGGACTTTGGGAACTGAAGCATTTTTCACATCAGCTCTTGTCATCTATCATTAGCGATTAAAAAAGATGGGATATTGGCAGTTGGATTTCTACTTAACTAAACTAAAATGATAAGGCCAAGAAGATGTGGACAGGACACCTTCATCTCTGCTGTGCCAGCTCTTCTCCTAACCTCAATTTGACAACTTTTTGGCTTCTCATTTTTAAAAACGACCTACAACCATACTTCACTCAAATGTAGGTATTTATTTTTCGTGGTACCTCTGGGATATGAAGCATTTGTCTCCATTTACAGAGTAAAATGTTTTCATTCACATTTTTAAATTGAAAATGTGCCACCTACTGCATACTTCTGGTTGCCAGCTAGCTCTGTCTTTGTCATCACAAATACTGCTGTTGAATCATTTTTATCCTTATTCCTTACCAATGTCAAACACACTGGCCTGTGTGGGTATCAAACTGACTTACTCATAAATTAAGCAAATAAGCCAAAATGTCTTTCAAGTTCACATGATTTTAGTAATCTTTGATTTAAAAAAGACAGTTTTTAAATTATTGGTAAAATAAAATAGCAATGTCTTCAGAATTAAGACATTTGGCCTAAATTAGTCTCTGATAGGTGTTTTAAGATACAGAACTTTGGGCCCAGCACGGTGGCTCAGGCCTGTAATCCTAGCACTTTGGGAGGCTGAGGCAGGCCTCCTCACAAGGTCAGGAGATCAAGACCATCCTGGCTAACAAGGTGAAACCCCGTCTCTACTAAAAATACAAAAATTAGCTGGGTGTGGTGGCGCACGCCTGCAGTCACAGCTACTTGTGAGGCTGAGACAGGAGAATTGCCTGAACCCAGGAGGTGGAGGTTGCAGTGAGCCGAGATGGTGCCACTGCACTCCAGCCTGGGCCACAGAGCAAGACTCTGTCTCCAAAAAAAAAAAAAAAAAAAAAAAAAAAAAGATACAGAACTTTGTTTATGACACTTGCTTAACTTGTCTATAAACTTATGTTCTTATATTTGAGCCATTAGGATACAATATAGCCTAGTTATAGGCATTGTTCTTTGCTCTGGGCTCAAAATTGCTTACCTCCTAAGTTTTTCACTAAAAAATGAGCTATTAAGAATTAACATTACAATTAATACACATTAAAACTACTAAATACAAAGTACATAAAAAAGGTAAAATGTATTTTTTATAAAGTTACAAGAAGGCCTGGGAATATAATACATATTAATTAAAACTACTAAATACAAAGCACATAAAAAAGGTAAAATGTATTTTTATAAAGTTACAAGAAGACCTGGGAATACGGTTTTTATTAAAGGAAAATTAATTTTGTCTAGTTTAAAAATGTTCAAGGATTGTTTTAAGTTAAAAAAGGAGAAAACTGAAGGTTTAAACAAGTTGTAAAAGGTTTGTGAAAGATTAGTCTTATTAAAAATTCTATGTGTGAGCCAGTTAGCTAAAATTTAAATGAACTTTTTTAGTTTTTCTATAAATTAAACACTAAAATGAAAAGCACACTGATGTAACGCCAGAATCTAGGCCTCTGTGTTAGAATCACAGGGTTTTGTTGGAGCATGGATCTACTTTTCAATAAAAAATTATAAAAATATAAAGAGTTTATGAAAATCTTACCTTATGGCTCAACTGATTAAAATCATATTTATTTGTAAGGTTTTATTAAAAATAGCTTTAGCATTAATAATAAGGTTAAAAAAAGTGGTTTTTGTCTCTTGAACAAGATTTTTGTACAATATTAAAAAATAGTAAAATATTTTTATCTTTTGAGTAAACTACCAAAAAAAAAAAAAAATGGGGAGAGAAAGATTTTGCTGCCAACAACAAGGTTCTTGTTGGCCTCATGCTATCTTTATTAGGTTTTATTGTTTGGGTAAGTGAATCTCCTCTCTCCCAAAGAGTAAAGGTTTCTGCTCTTTTGAAATTTTTGAATTATCATTTTGACTAAGTAAATGACTTATTTCATAGTGACCTGTGATCCTATTTGTGATATCAAGTGTTTAAAACCTTTGATATTTTACAATTCAAAATCAAATTCTAAATTCAGTCTTTTGACCTAAAATTCACTTTTCAGAAGTTCCAGAGAGACATATTGAGCTTATTTGATATAGTAAAGTCATACAGGAAACCCTGCCAAATATAAAATGGTGTTTAACTTTCTTCGGGTTATATTTATATTAATGTGTTATTAGTATGTATTCCAAATTATATGAGATTCTTGTGATTCTGATATGTATCTGTTATCAGTAGTAATTATAATTATTATGTTAAATTGTTGAAAGCCACAGAAATAACCACATTTCCTTGGCAATTGTGTCTTTAACTGTGGATGTTCTAAGACTTTTGTCATCCACAGATAATTGTTTTACATTGATTTTTTTCAAAAGTGGTTCAAACTTGGCTCAGGATTCTGACAGGTGCTCTTGAATGCAGGTTTCTAATAACCATGGAGACTGTGCCGTTGGAATAGAAAGAAAACTTCCAGGACTCTCAAGGATAGCTGATGTGTTCATGAGAATTGCTGATTCAGTATAGAGCAGAACAGGAATTAATTGCATGGCCTAAACTAATAGAATATTTAAATAATTTTATTACTTTGTTTAAAACATTACTGATTCTTTTTGTTTTGTTTTTCAAAGTCAAGAAAACCTTGTTTTCATTTGAACTATTTACAGCTTTTAACTGAGTAAAATATATCCTTGTGAGCAAAATTTGAGACATATTTCTTTCTATCTGATTTCTCCAAAATTTGGAAACTATTTGTGAGTATTTTTAATTTATGGCAATAGTTATTTGCATAAGTTCAATAATAATCTATTTTTTTCTGTAAGAGGACACTCTGGAGACCCTGGTTATTTTACCAAGTCTTTGATTGCAATGATATTTTAAGATATGAACAGATGGCTTTGAGGAATTGGGATTGATGTACAGACCCCATAAAAACCGTTTGGAAAAACTAGTCTTGTATCTTGCCCTTCACAGGGTTCTTGAACTGTGGCAAGTAAAGATTGTCACTTTCTGAGAGGCCCAGGAACCCCAAATTATCTTGGGACCTCAAGAAGGAGGAATTCACCCAACTCACACAACTATCTGTAGGCATAGATGAATCCTTGGCTGTGCTTGAAGCTTTTAAAAGGCCTGATCTGAGAGTCCTTATTTATAAATAAAGGCTCCAGCAAAGCCGATTTTAAAAAGAGGCTGTATAGCAAATAATTATTCTTGATATATTTTATGCAAATAATCAGACCAAGTATAATTAAACTAAAACTTACTGTGCAAATAAATTAGTCCTGCTATGATGTTGTCTTTAGTTAAATTGGGAGATTGGAAAGAGAAAAATTACATTTTAAAAGAAACTATAGTATACCTGCTGTCAGATTCTAGCCTTGTCCATTCTTTTTCAGTTTTTATTATTTGCTACAATTTAGACTGACTTCTGACTTTTTCTCCTGGCTGTATGTCTCCAAATTAATATTTTCCATTTTTTTTTCCAGAAAATGTTTCTGACTTGAAATCACTAGAAATTAAAACTATGCTTTTCTTAAGGCCCTTCAAACTGAAGCTAGGCAATTTAAACCTTAGGAGAAAATAACAGCAACTGTTATTTTAACAACCTTTGTATCTGCCTGTTCATATATGGACTTCTCAGAAAGTTTACTTGAACACCTAGTTGAACTACAATCCAGAAGAATCTGTCAGATTGCCACTGCAATCTGAAGATGCCTCAGAAACTCTAGAAAACTAGCATATATACTGAGTGCTCCTGACATTAACCTTTTTTTCTTGTGTTTCTATAGAAATGCCTCTTATCAGGGATCTGATTGTCTACATCATACATAAAAGCCTAACCCATCTGCATTGCCGCCTCCTGGAATGGGACACAACTGTTTAACTGCATTGATCTATTCTCAGGACTAATATACTGATTAAAGAAGGCATGGGACAATATATTTAAATCGCTCTTTTTTATTTATCCCAATTTGTTTTCCACTACCTTGTCTATCTCCATGTAACAACCTCGAAACCTAAATCTCTCCAAAGCCATCAGCTTGGCTTTTAATGTCTGAAATCTGTTTTAAGTTTCAAAGTGGGGACTGAAGGAAATTAAAATATTTTACTCCCAAATATATTTCTTTGATGTGTTTTGCAATGGCTGCAGCTTGGCCAGCAAACAGAAGTGGTGTTGCGAAGCTGTCTTTTGTGGGAAAAATTTACATCTGTAGAGAATCTCCATTAATGCGGCCATGGCCCCTCCCCTTTCCATCCCACCACCCCATCCAGGACAGAGTAAGAGTCTGAGGCGCCTTTAAAAATCTGAAATGAAACATTTACCATCTACACTGAGGGATCTTCATTTACATAACAAGGCCACCTTTGCCAGCCAAGCTTCTTCCTTTCTCAGCTTTCCACTAAACCTGATTTACCTAGTTCTGGCCATGCTCTGCGTCTGTATTCTTTCCTGTGGCCTCAGGATGCTACATATGTTTCTATAACTCCCTGGGAATTGGCTTTTCATTCTTAGAGTTCCCTTGTATACATGCTAAATAAATTTGTATGCTTTTTTTCAATTAAAAAAAAAAACAACAACAACATCACTGGCCAGTTTCTATAACAGAGCACAGTCTCAGTTCAGCTTATTATTTCCTTCTCTTTATTCTGAGTATGCAATTTTTCTCAATGTCTTCTACCTAATCCCTTTTCATCAGAATCGAAAGGCCATGCCTATAGTGAAAAAAGCAAACCCACTAAATTGAGGAAGAGCTGAACTAGTTGTTTTAAGTCTGATTGAAATAGAATGGCTAGTCTAATAGGTTTTAAAAAGCAATTGTCTTTCATGATAAAAACTTTGAGTATACTAGCAATAGTGAACTTTCTCAACTTGATTAAAAAAAAAAACTACCAAAAAATATACAGGTAATATACTTAATGGTGAGAAACCAGGCGCTTTTCTGCTAAGACCAAGAACAAGGCAAGGTAGGCTGAACTTACCACTCCTATTCAGCATCATATTGTAAGTGCAGCTTAATACAATAAGGTAAGAAAAGGAAATAAGTAGTGTACAAATAAGGAAGGAAATAATAAAATTTTCTTTGTTCACAGGTGAATTGTCTATGTGTGTCCATAGACATAGTGATTCTCCATGTAGAGAATCCCAAAGAACAAATAAAAAAGCCTCCGAAACTAACAAGCCATTAGAGTAAGGTTACAGACTGCAATATTAATACAAAAAAGTCAATTGCTTTCCTAAAGAACAGCAACAAACCATTGGAATTTGAAATTGAAAGCACAATGCTACTTATATTAGCACAAAAAAAAGAAAAAGGTATAAATCTAACAATATATGTATAAGATATTTAAGGAAAATTATAAGACTAATGAAATAAATCAAAGAAGAACTAAATAGATGAAAACATATTTCATGTTCACATTAGACAAAAATAAGTAAAGACTGTATTGCCAAGATGTTGGTTATTCCCCACTCATCTATAGATTCAATGAAACTATCTACAGATTCCAATCAAAATCCTAGTAAGTTATTTTGTGGATAATGACAAACTAATTTTAAAGTTTATATGGAGAGGCTAAAGAGCCAGATAGCAACAATATTGAAGGAGAAAAGCAAAGTCGGAGTGACTGTACTCAACTTTAGGACTTAGTATAAATCTATTGTCATCAAGACAGTGTGGTAAGGGTAAAAGAAAGGACAGCTATATCAGCAGAACAGAATAGACAGCTCTGAAATGGATCCACGTAAATGTACGTCGCTGACTTTTGACAAAGGGGCAAATGCAATACAACAGAGCAAAGGTAGCCATTTCAACAAGTGGTGCTGGAATAGCTGGATATTCACATGCAAAAAGTGAATCTAGACACTGACCTTAAACCTCCCACAAAAAATAAGTGAAATTAACTCAAAGTGAACCACAAACCTAAATGTAAAATGCAAAACTATAAAAGTCTTAAAAGATAACATAAAAAAGAACCTAGATGACCTTGGGTTTAGTGATGACTTTTTAGCTACAACACTAAAGGGAAAATTTATGAAACAACAGATTGATTAGCTGAAAAATTTCTGCTTTGTGAAAGAACTGTTAAGAAATGAAAAAGAAAGTCACAGACTGGGAGGGAATATTTGCAAAAAACATATCTGATAATGAATTATTATCTAAAATTTTTTTTAAAAAAACAAGGAAACAAACCCAATTTAAAAATGGGCCAAATACCGTAACAGACATTTCACCAAAGAAGATATACAGATGGAAAACAGGCATATGAAAGATGCTCCACATCATATGTGATCAGGGAAATACGTACTAAAATAACGATGAGATACTGCAATGCATCTATCAGAACAATCAAAATCCAGAACACTGACAACAGCAAATGTTGATGAGGATGTGGAGCAACAGGAACTTTCATTTGTTGTTGGTGGGAATAAGAAATAATATAGCCATTTTCAAGGACAGTTTGGCAGTTTCTTATAAAACTAGACATACTCTTGTAATATGATCCAGCAATTACACCCCTTGTTATTCACCTAAAGGTAACTCATTTCCACATGAAAACCTGCACATAGATGTTTACAGTGGCTTCATTCATAATTGCTGAAATTTGAAGCAACCAAGATATCCTCAAGTAGGTGAATAGATACACTGTGGTGCATCTAGATGATAGAATATTCAGCACCAACAAGAAATGAGCTATCAAGTCAGGAAAAGATGATGGATGAAATTTAGATGCATATTACCAAGTAAAAGCAGCCAATGTGAAAAGGCTACATATTGTATAATTCCAACTATTAGATATTATGGAAAAGTCAAACTATGGAGACAGTAAAAAAGTCAGTGGTTTCCAGGGATTAGAAGAAT
Organism: Cacajao melanocephalus; assembly: GCA_963573385.1. Classification (NCBI taxonomy): domain Eukaryota; kingdom Metazoa; phylum Chordata; class Mammalia; order Primates; family Pitheciidae; genus Cacajao; species Cacajao melanocephalus. The sequence goes on from CAUYLG010077757.1 coordinate 13,556, forward strand.
GAGAGGGAATAAAGGATGCATAGGTAGAGCACAGGGGATTTCTTGGGCAATGAAACTATTCTGTATAATAGTGTATCATGCTGGATACATGATATTACATATTTGATAAACCCACAGAACATAAAGTGGGCCCTAATGTAAATTATGGGACTTTAGTTAATAACAATATAATATTGTAATAATATAAAATTATAACAAATACATCTTTAGGACTATAACAAAAACATTCTTTAGGACTAACTCACACATGCACACAGATACACTCAATGCCAATTTGAACTCACAGAATGAACTCACAAAAGGTAGCAATTAGAAATAATAATAATACAGTGCTTTCACCTGAGCATAATTCATATAATCATTGGAAGAGAACTATTAACACTAAACTTTCTTTGCACAGAAAAAGACCTGGGAAGGAACATATCAAGATGTAAAATGTAGGAGAAACTGTCTGGTGAGGGATGTGAGGAGACTAAGGGAGTATATGGGAAAGTATTCTCTGTACTTTGCACTCAATTTTTCTGTAAACCTAAGATTTCTCTAAAAAGCAAATCCTTTTTTTTTTCCTGAAATTATCTTGCTGAAGTTTCAGTTCTTATATGCCCTCCTTCTGCTATTCCTCTCACCAGAAATGAATGAATCCAAATTAATGAAGTTGCTCTCCTCTTCACTCAAAGTTAGCTTTAAATTCTCTCATCCCCACAAAGGTTTACTTGATTTAAAAAAAAGGTATAGTATAGATTGTTGATGGATCTAAATAACAATGCCCTGCTATTATTTATAATAATAATAACACATCTATCTTAAACTAGCTAAAAATTAGCTGCAGGTATATATAGCTTGTCTTATTTATTTATTATTTTTAAACTACTTCTTAAAGGCATCAAGTATGTCTTCTACAAAGTGTGAGTACATTTCCTGCAGAATGATCTATGTCTACGAAGACTTAACCCTTTTAGACAATCACTCTGAAAAGCAGCCAGAGAACACTTTGTACAAAGCCAGAGGACCTGGGTTTGTGGCTCAGTCCTAGCTATGTGACCTAAAGTAAGATGTATCTTAACTTTCATTGCTTAATTGCCCAGTTGAGATAATAATACTTGTCATTCATCACAGAGTCATTGTGAGGAGGATGTCAGACAATTGGAAGAGTTTTGTAACTTGTAAAGCACACTATACATATATGGAGTTTTCTGCGTTGCCTTCTCAGGGTGTTAAGAGAGCTTAAAATTCATAAATTGTAAATCAGTACAAACAGAAGATAAAATCTTCCCATTAGGTTCACAGAAATGACCAAAACTAAATAAAAAGTCAATGAAGTAAGACTGAATTGTCTTCCAGGAAATAGATTTATATGAATATAAAAGAAACTCCAGGAAAAGACTGTGTCTTTGGTGGTTTTCAAAACACTAGACTGTGGGGACTTTCCTGGCATTTCTTTAGGACTAATTCACACATGCACACAGATACACTCAATGCCGCTTTGAACTCACAAAATGAACTCACAAAAGGTAACAATTAGAAATAATAATAATACAGTGCTTTCACCTGAGCATAATTCATATAATCATTGGAAGAGAACTATTAACACTAAACTTTCTTTGCACAGAAAAAGACCTGGGAAGGAACATATCAAACTCTCACCAATGATTATCTTTGGAGAATGGGACTGAGGAAAGGATATTTTTGCTTTTAATTCAATTCTGTGGTATTGTTAGAATTAAAAGAAATAATTACACGTTACTTTCATTAAAACTAAACAAGAAGTGATAAAATACACACACACATATATATATATATATATATATATTTCATGTCAGTTCTTTGCTTGATTTATGCATGGATTTTTTAAAAAGATGAGTGCTAGCTTTGAAAATGTGTCATTCAGGTGAAAAAAGAAGAAAAAAGAGTCAGAGTCCAGTCAGACAATTATGATGACTAAAATTGAGTGCTCCTAGGGAATTCACAGCATTGTAAACAAGAGATAAATAGATTGCTGAATTCAAAATGACAAGAAGCGAATAAGGAAGATGCTTACAAACTCTACTTACCATTTATGTTTGAATATGCCAGTAACAGAATCTGCCATGTAATGAGCACCTATGTGCAGAGTGCTCTATAGGTTTTGTTTTTATCTTGACAATAGCCTGCAAGGTACCAATCAGGAAGCCCAGGGTTATGTCATTTGCAAAAAGTCATAGAACCAGGAAGTCAAGGAAAAGGAACTTCTCAAATCTAGGTGTTTCCCATTCTATGGTCGATGACTTTCCAAATCATGACTGCCTTTTAAAAAGCTTGTTCCTTCCTTATTTAACCAGATCCTGTGGGCCACAGCTGTGTTTAATTTTATTTTCCCTGGAAGTTATATTTATAATACTTTATATGATAAATCTATTCAGGGCTAACCATCATTTGTAGAACCTCAAGATAGCTGCAGTGGTTAAACAAATAAAGCAACAGAAAATAACCATGTAATTGGTTATAAAATCATTAAATCAGTTTTCCTGAGACAACTTAGTTCTTACTAGCCCTGGCAGTTCTACTTGCTATTGGTAAAAGCAATATGCCATGACCTGTGGATATCCCTGCATGACCCTGTTAGGTATGCCAAGAATGCAAGGCCCTGACCATTCTTTGCTTGCGCCATTTTTTAGGGTTATTGCATAGGCAGCAAGCAACCTTGAGGGATAAGGTAATATCTTCACCCAACCAGAGTGGGCTTACTTCCCCAGCTACAGGAGCAGTGAATTCCTCAAGTTCAGTGTTCCTTTCCTGTAATGCAAACCCACTGGTGTCCAGACATTCCCATGATGGGCCCACTATGACCTCCATAGGACTTGGGGTACATGGATAACCAGTGCAAATGAACACAAAGCTCTGATTACTGCTTTTGCTATGAATCATAGCCTTTTGTTTCTGGTCTAGAAGGCACATGTTTTTTTCTAGTATCCATGAAACAATAACAAGCTAACTTGTTAGCTTGCAAGGAGGAGAAGATCCTAGACTCTGCACAGTTCTTGATGCCTGCTTGTGTTTAAAACTTGTTTCAGAGTATTTCGATTTTTATGTCTCTATCTGATTCCCTATCTAGACTCTGCATCTTTCAAAAGCAGGAATTGGTCTGCTTTAAGACAAATCTTGAAATAGCTGTCACCTCATAGGGACCTCACAAGTGCTAGTTGAATGATCAAATGAGAGGGTGAATAAGCTATAATAATCACCTCCTAACTGAGAGAAAAATAGAAAAAGCATAGTATTCAATCTCTGTGTTGGTAAAGACCTATGTCTCTAAATCTTTTTGGAGTTTTTATTAGTTATTTTATCCCTAGTTAGCAATAAACATATGAAACTAGAGTATTTAGATTAGCTGGAAGGGGCAATAGGGTATGAAATACCCCTGGAGATGACAATTTTGCTTCTTGAAGGCTGGATGGGATCTTCCCCCTAGTTGACCAGTATCATTGGTAGTGAGGCTGCCTTAAGGAAAATTGCATCATGAGGATTGGTCCTTTGTGGATGTGATGATTGCATCACCTGCTCACTGCGTGGTAAGACAGATCCTGTATGGTAAAGGGAGCTTGTCTTTCACTTATATCCTGTAAGATCATTTAGTCACCCTTTCACCCTTATTCTATGATAACACCAGATATATCATCATCATTAGAAAGTGTTGAGACAAGATTAAAAGGACAAGAAAATGAAATAGTAAATGTAAATATTGGTAAAGGGGGTATGCACATATCTGTCTTGCTGATGATAAAATTTTATTTCTAGAAAAAAGAGACTCATAAAAATTCTAGAATGAATATACAAGATGACATGATTTTCTCTACATTGGCAATAACCATCTAGAGCTAGAAATGGAAAATAAGAAATAAAAAATAGATTTGAAATAAGAAAAATAATTTTAAAAACATAGGAATGAATTTAACAAAGAAGATGCAGGTCTTATATGAATTAAATTAAGTCATACTGAAAACTTTAAAACCTGAGAAGACACAAATTAAAAACCTATATTCTAGAATGTGAGAGACTTGTTATTATAAAAATATTGTCTCAAAATGAATATGTGTATTTAACACAATTAAAGTTAGAATCCTAACTCTTGGAGGGTTTGGGGTTGAAGGAAAGATTCGATGAAGAGATCTTAAAGTTCATATGTAAGAGGAAATGTCTGACAACAACTACGACAATCACAAAGGCTAATTTTTTACTGCTTAAAATCTGTCAGGGAATTTTCTGACCACTCTGTTGAGTTTCATTTTAATAACTCTCATAACTGTCTGTGATAAATGCTGTTATCCTGAGTATACAGCTTGGTAAACTGACATAAAGAACTGTTACGTAACTTTAAGCCTGTGTTCACTTTGACTCCAGAGTGTTGGCTTGCTTTTAACCAATTAACCAACAAGTTCAAGTTCCTTGTCTCTAAGCTGGAAGAAGGAGGACGTGTCTTGTATGATACTGAAATATACTATAAAGCTGTTGTAACCAATAGTAATGACATATAACTAGATTAGCAGAGCATAATAGAGAGTTTTGGGAAAAAAATTATATAAGAAATTTAACATATGAAAAGGTGGTTTTTCAGTTCAGTGAGAAAGTGCTTATTTTTTAAAATCTTGCTTACATAATTGTCAATCCAGAAGAAAAAGTTGGATCTTTATATAAAGAATTTCATGTTGATTTAAAAAGTTTTTAACTTTAAGAAAATCTTAGGCTAGAATTTAGGAAAACAAAACAGCTAAGCCTCGAGGAGACCTTTTAAACCAGGATACAATCCCTAGAAACTATACCAAAAAGATGGACTTTTCACTAATTTACATATTTTTGTATGGAAAAAGATATCATAAAGCCTAAAGACATATGATAGACTTAGGAGAACATTAGTAATTCATAAGAAAGAATTATTAATATATAAAAGATTTTAAAAGTTATTTTTAATGTAGATAAAGAGCCCTTTGAAATTGATTTAAAATGCCTGATAGAAGGAAGTGAATGGGAAATTCACAAAAGAATCCAAATGACCAATAAATGTGGGAAAGGATGCCCCACCTTCCAAATAGTTAGAAAAAAACAAATGTAAAATAAAAAGAGAGATAGTATCTCCCAAAAAGTCAGGTTAACAAAAATAAAAAAGAATGATAATATCTATTGTTAATGAAGATATGGGGATGAGGGTTCTCGTACACTTTGCTGATGGAAATGTGAATTTTACAACCTGTTAGAAAAGCAATCTCACAATATCAGAATTTAAAATGCTTATATTTTTGACTCATAAGTCCATGTCTAGGAATCTATCCAATAAAAATGAAAGCGCTGGCCCATAATAATAGATGTACAAGATTGTTTGTTCCAATACTGTTTATAGTGGAGAACCAGAAGTAAAGTAATTGCTCACTTAACAGGAATGGCTCAATAGCACATTCACACCACGAACCATTTCCAACCATTAAAATGAAGGGATTTTTGTTATGTAAAATTTGGAAAGTAGAAACATAAATAATAAAATCTCATTTATGTAAATGACAAAATACTTCATCATTTACAAAATTTTATAAACACACACATATACATATTATATATTTTTAAATATACACAAATTATATCATTTCTTTTTTTTCAATTTTTATTTGATTAGGTAAACATAGACACACATATGGAAAGGTGGACACTTGACTGTTAACACTGGTGTCTTTGAAGGTAGTGCTGTACATGGAGGTAAGGGAAAAGGAAGTGGGATTAACAAGGAGTTTGTAATTGAAAAGCTACATGTATATTGTGACCTACTTTATGGAAAATTACATGAGTGTGTATACAGTGAAAGCATGAAAAGACGGTGAACAAACTGTTAATAGTGGTTATCTTATTTTGGTGGAATTTCAGGGGATTTTTTTTCTTTCTTCTTAGACTTTTCATTATCATTCGACTTTTTACAAAGATTTGCATTATTTAAGCAATCAGAAAGAAGTTGTAAAGCTATTTTCAACATAACAAAAATTCCATTGGTAAAAATTGTTAAGTTAATTTACATAACGTGCAAAAATTAGAAAATTAGAACTCCTAAAGCAAGAAGTGGAAAAATTATTCCAATCTGAAGAAATAAAACCATTCTCTGAAGATTGTTGACATTTACGAAACAGCCCTCAAAGTGTCCCTGTATATTTTCCATGGAACAAAAATCTGTAGCCTATTTAAACTGTGTGGCGGAAGTATTAATACCATCCAACTACTGAGAGAAATAGAAACTGAAGAGATTGCCAATAGCTCATAAATAATAGGTTAGTGCCTTAATGACCTATAAGATGACTGCGGGCACGAGGATGGCCCAGAACCACTTCCAAAACGGTGAATCCTGGATTTGACTTGCAGGTACACAGAGTCATACTGCAAAGTAGTCTCTGGGCTGGTCTGAAATGCAAATCACTATCGTGCTTATATTTAAAGTGACCTTTTCTTTCAGGCCACTCTGGAAAAGATGCTAACACCTATAGGTGAAATTAGTTCCTCAAGCATCAGAGCTTTTTCCGCCGACTGATTTTGGCTTCCATGACTATTTCTACCTCCAGCTTCCATCAAAATGTGTTTGTCTCATCCTCTCAGTACCTTGCTCATTTGGAGCTAATTAGTCAGATATATTTACCTCTTTCTCCTATCATCTTGGATAAAAATCATATTTATATATTTGATTATGTAAATATATACACGTATTCACATATAAATTTTTATATTAACATTATATAAAATATATGTGGATTTATATATTTCCTCTGGGTTTGATAATGGACTTGATCCCCTGAATCAGCAGCATTTCAACAAGCCTTTGTGCTGACATGGTTTACCCAGAAAAATGTACTAGAAAGTCCTCAGGACTAGAGGTCAGAAGTCAAGGGTTTTAGACCATGTACTGTCATTAACTATGACATTTTTTAAAGCCACTTTTACCTCTTTTAGCTTTGATTTCCGCTCCTGTCAAATCTCTACCCTGCCTTTCTGTCCTAAGGGGTGAGAAACAAGTGGGACGTTCATAAGATCATAATCATTAAATAAAGGTCAATTATATTTTTCTCTGATTGCGGAAGTAAAAATGTTCTTTGCAGAAAAATTTTAAAATGCAAAATCACTAAGGATTGATAAAAATAACTAAGAAAAAACATCACCCATAATTACAAGATCTGGAGATAACTGAGGTTAACATTTTTATATGGACCCATTTGGTTTATTGTCTCTCTGTGCATTTTTATAAACACTGATGTACACTTTAAAAATAAGATTCAGAGCATATTTGGTGTATCATTATGTATATGCTTTTTTATATAATTGGTAACTAATACTTCAATGTCATTAAAAACTGTTTAATAATACTATTTTATTTCATTTAAAAGGAATAAAAGAATGGTCACTCCATAAGCCAACATATTTTAGCCCTAGTCTAATTTAATAAATTCTCCACTGTTGATATTTAGATTACTTATAATTTTTTTGCCATCAAAATGCAGTGACATATTCTTGGTTAAGTCGACCTTATTAAATTATAGCATTTACATCTCTTTCATTTATGGTTTTGCATACTTGATGTCAGAAAACTGAGAAATGTGTTAAAGTGTTCTACTTCTAGTCATTTCTATATGTGTTTATAATTTTTACTTTATATGTTGATTTAATATTACTTGGTATATACTGACTCATGAATGTTCACTTGAAATTGTTACTTTTATAGTATTACAATATTTGTTCTGGTTACTGCTTTCGGGATGGAATTTGACATTATCTAACAACCTCATAGTTATCATGAGCATTAACTGAGATATGACATGTCCTTTGTACTAAATTAATGTCGGCTATTGTATCTCCTTTCTATTTTATTATGTAATTATTACATAACATATAGTGACCATATTTTCTTTTTGTCTTCATTAGTCTGATATATCTTTGCTCAGCCTCTTTTGTTTGAACTCTTCTAATACCTCATTTTAGGTGGTTACTTATAAGCAGAATGTGATTGAATTCTGTGTTTTAATTTTCACCCATTTATGCCTGAGGTTGCAATTTTTTGAATTTTTGCAATCAGACCTTGGTGATGACCTTGAGCAGTAGGATATAAACAACTCCTACATGCTTAGCGTTCCAATAATGAAACACTAGGCATAAATGGGCTAAGTGAGAATTTTCTTATTTTTGACAAGAGCGCTTAATCCACTCACATGCAATGCTGTATTTGGCTTATTTGGTTTTACTTTGTCAATTTTTAAATTGTTCTTTTCTTCGCTTGTCCTTTGTTATATAGACTATTCCTCTCTTGCTCTTCTCTACTATTTTGAAGGTATTTATACAGTTTTTCATGCTTATAGCAATTACCATCGAATTTATCGAAAGCATTTTTGCACCCAGTGGTTCACAAACTTATTTTTATCACAACCACCAGGTAGATAACCTCACATTCACTTCAAACTCCCCCACTGTAGACTACTGTGCTAATAGAATGAACTCTGCTTTATGCACAATTCCCACTTGCACCATCTCCAATTTCACCATTTTTCACTTGCAACAATCACAATCCACCATGAATGCATGAAACTGCCTTGAAACCTAATTTTTGTTGTCTGGTGTAAAAGTTAAGCTTTTGAAATTTCCACGTTAGGATAAGGAATTTAGCATACTTTAATAGAATCTCTCAAGTCTACAGTGACATGCTTTCTTTGTTAACTCAGGAAAGTCTTCTAAAATATACCTTCAGTTGTAATTTTTGTTCCATTTGCTTTTGTCTCCATCAATTATCTGTGTGTTGGCACGTCTGTATCTCATTTTCATCTGCTATTTACTTGCATATTACTACATAATATGCTTTAATTGTGACATCCATGTATCATCTTTTTTCCATGGTATCAACTATGCCTAACATGGATTTAATTCTACTCCTGTTTCTTTCTTTCTCACCATAGAATCCTTTCCTATCCCGGTCACAACCTCTTTCTTTTCATATCATTCTTTAAAATTTTTCATTTTAACCCATTTGCCTCTTTTAGTTTTCTGCTCCTATTTTAAACACAGGGTTTCCCGGAAAGCTTTCATAAGATGGAATAGATCATTTTCAGAAGTATGCTATTCTTTTAATTTATATGTTTGCCAGTCTCTTGTTATGTAGTATTTTTTCACAGGTCTCAGGCATGTGTCTTTAGGCAATGTTTCATTAAAGGAAAGTGGGGTTGACTTCCTGATTTACTTTTATTTGCCTGATATTGACGTAGATTTCGCTCATGTTCTTGCATTTAAATTCCCAGTCATCTTAGGCTTTAATGTTGTGTGTGTTTGTCTTTTTGTCCTCTTATGTGTTGTATCTAAAAGTCTGCAGAAATTTTTATATCAATTATAAACCTGAAGTGCTTGTTACCAAAGTCAAGGGCATGAATTCCAGGCAGTGTGGCAGAAAAAGGATATCTTCAGGGAGCTAAATCGCCTATCAGAATCCATAAAAGCAAAATTTAGAAGTCCAAATTCTCTTAATCATAGGGTTGGTCCTATTTTAAGCTGAAGCATAATTTAATTTTTAAAAAATGGTATTCATCATTATGTTTACCAAGAAAAACAAATTAGAGTTTAATATATGGTGTCCTCTTCATTCTCATGAGAATTAAAAAGAATACACAGTATTTTCCCTTTTCAACATACAACACAGTTTGCTGTTTTCTATATTTCCCTTTTTCATATTATTTTAATTCTTTGACTTGTAAAAAATCTCATTGAGCTACTAATATATCATTAATGTCTGTTATTTTCTATTTTGACTTTAGGGAAATTGCTCAGACAATGGGGCATCTAAAGTTTTTTCCTAGCTTATCTACATTTATCATCACCCCTCTCTTTAAAACAGATGTAGTTTCATTTGCACATTTCTGATGAGCAACCAAGGTTTCAGACTATGAGTAATAGGTTGCTAAGTCTTCTAGGTATCAAAGCCTTTGTGATAGCTTTTTGATGTAAAATACTAAAGAAATAACCATAGAATCCCCATTTTGTGAAAAAAAAATCTATTCATCTCTAATACATTTAAAAAGACAAGAAAAAATATACTAAAGCATCAACAGTGGTTGTGGTTGCAAATCTGGATGATGGAATTATGGATCTTTTTCTTCCTTCTTCATTTTCCAGATTTCTTATAATTAATTTGCATTACTTGTGTAATTTTTAAAAACACTCTTTTTTTTTTTGAGATGGAGTTTTGCTCTTGTTACCCAGGCTGGAGTGCAATGGCGCAATCTCGGCTCACTGCAACCTCCGCCTCCTGGGTTCAAGCAATTCTCCTGCCTCAGCCTCCCGAGTAGCTGGGACTACAGGCGCGCGCCACCACGCCCAGCTAATTTTTGTATTTTTAGTAGAGACGGGATTTCACCATGTTGACCAGGATGGTCTCGATCTCTTGACCTCGTGATCCACCTGCCTTGGCCTCCCAAAGTGCTGGGATTATAGGCGTAAGCCACCGCGCCCGGCCAAAAACACACTTTTTTAACTGAACAAAGCTTTGATAATAAAGAAGTTAAACCAGTGAGTTAGTTTTTTCCATGTTTAGTTCTCACTAACGTTTGTTTTCTGGGAGAAGATGAGGAAATATTGTAGATAAAAAGTTTTAGAATCAATGTTCATTTTTTGTTCAATTGTCAAAAAAATTAAATTCACAATAGGCATATGTGAAGAAGATTTTGCCATACAGACTAACACTGTGTTTTTAAAATTTGATTTAATGGACCAGAAAACTGCCATAGAAATCTTTGAAGCTGAAGTAAAATTGTCAACTTTTGATTTTGCTAAATAAGTATGTATTAAATGAAGCTTCACAACCACCACCATATACATCATCATCATTTTATAAAACATAGAACACTTCTCCCCAAATGATTAGAAAGGGTATGTATTGTCATAGAATAAAGGATAATCCTTTAAAGGGAATTTTGACTTTGCAAAAATTCTCTCTATTATTCTTTTATTCTGCTACCAAATGGTAAAAATGTTATTAAGGATGGGTCCTAGCTGGTGTTTGTGACCTTCTGGACTATTACTGAGACCATCTGGTGCTTGAGCAGAAAAAAGTCCCAATGGCCCATCTTATCTGGCTCCAGAGAGACAGGATAACTGTTGGAATAGAGGCAGCTGTTTAAATAGGAAAGGTATAATCAGACTTGGCATTATTTTCAGAGAGAAGGCCTGTTATACTCAAGGCTTTTTAGATTCATCATAGGTTCTGTGGATAAAAATACAAAATAAAAGACATATTTAAATCCCTATATAATAAATAACAGATTGTAGGAAAATAGTTTTCAAAGTCTAACACTGTGATAGATAACTAGCTGGAATCCAACTCTTCTCACCCCTTGTACCACTACTCTCCCTTGTAGCCTGGTTTGTCACCAACTTCCTGGAACTCAGTTTCCTGCTTTTGCCTTCACTCACCAGAAGGTTACGCTCGACATGGCAGCGAGAGTGATCCTGCTGAAATCCAAGATGAATCATGCCATTCCTCTATCCAAAACCTCCTGATGGGTTATCATTTCAAAATAAAAGTCAACACCTTTACATTGTTCTACCCACACCAAATTCATGAAGGGATGACACATACAGTACGCAACATATGCATGTTGGCATGTTGTTTTTAAAAAGGTGGTCTTCACAGCTATCAACTCCTCTCTCCTGATTTATTATGAGTATATCAGATTATTTTAAATAGCATTATTTGTCTTTTCTTAGTTTAATAAAACCCATATCCACTGTATAAAATATGTAAAACACAGCAAAAATATACATCAAAAAATTAAAAGCCAGTCTTAATTTTACCCACTAAAGATAAGCATTGGTAATATTTTAATATATTTTCTTCCAATTTTAAAACTTTGAAATCAGGATAAAGTTTGTATTCTGTAGTTTTCATGTAATATATTTTCACATCATTAGTCTCCAAAAACACAATGTTAAATAAATGTATGCTACTGAATTATCTGGCTTGGTCAGATGAACCTATGAAGTCATTTCTCTGCCATGGACACTTAGGTCGTTCCTGATTTCTAAGATAGTATTTAAATATCCTCGCCAATGGATATAAACAGAAAATAAATAACCCCAAGCTCTGGAGCATGTTGGCATCAGCATAGGGGCCTTGTGGAGGATCTGAGATTGTGAGTGTGCCACTGGGATTTGCTGTGAAGACAGCAGAAAGAGCAGGGGCTGAGGAGAGACCTTGTGGTGGCTTTTCTGTTACTAAGGAATTTTGGTCAGGTCATTATTGCCTCAACATAATCATAGTAACATTAAGAGTTGAATTAAATGCCATTAGAATTCTTTCTCTCTTAATTTTTCTGTTCTGCTGTCAGCCTATCTCATGCTGAAAATAAATTAGCCATCCACCAGAATACATATGTTATAGAAGAAACTGTAACCCTTGGAATCTCATTTGTGCTTTTATAGCTTTTGTGGCAAATAAATCAGTAGGTACTGGGAATTATTCCAACTTGGCAGAATACAAATCAAAACACATGCCCAATTCTGTTTAAGTTTTATGGTGTAGTGTCTGTATTCAATTTGAATAGCTTTCTGGGGGAAAATGTGCATGAGTCAACAAATCATTTTTTAAAAAGTGAACATACACCCTTCAGGGACAAAGCAAGATTGTACAACCCTGTGAGAGCGTGCCTGTGTCAGCATTAGAATTAGGGCAGTTCCTAGTGGTAGGAATCTTATGGTATGTGGAGAAATCCTGTTTTTATAAGAGAGCATTTCTGTAATATTCTAGGTGAGAAGGATACTGTAAAGTAAACTGAGCAAGGATGCTGCTGTCTGGGAAGTGAAATGTTGCATGTTTGGTGATACATTTGGATTGTCAGTGAAGTGATATTTAGACTTGATAGATATATGGATGAAATTCAAGTACTCCACACATTAATGTCAGCATAGAAACATATGGTTGCATAATGAAATAAAATATAGATGTTTCTCACACTAATGAGATTAGTAAGATGAAAAATGATTAAAAGCTTCAGGGACTGAGGTTTCTTGTTTTGTGAGGTCTTTAGTATGATAGTAGTCATTTCATTTTCAGGGTCAAACCTAGTGTGCTGACCTCAATATGTACTCAAAGCATGTTTACTGACTGAAACCCAGAGTCCATCCTTATTTCTTCTTTATAATTTTCCCACCTATTGACAATCTTAAAGAAATATGTTGACTGAGCGCAGTGGCTCACAGCTGCAATGCCAGCACTTTGGGAGGCTGAGGTAGGCAGATCACATGGTCAGGAGTTTGAGACCAGCCTGGCCAACACAGTGAAATCCTGTCTCTACTAAAAATACCAAAAAAAAAAAAAAAAAAAAAATTAGCTAAGCTTGGTGGTGGGCACCTGTAATTCCAGCTACTTGGGAGGCTGAGGCAGGAGAATCACTTGAACCTGGGAGGCGGAGGTTGCAGTGAGCCAAGATCTTGCCATTACACTCCAGCCCAGCCCACACTACAGTATGAGACTCTGTCTCCAAAAAAAAAAAAAAAAAAAAAAAAAGCCAACCAACCTCTTTTGAAGACATTATAATATTTATAAAATAAAATTAATTTAGAAATTTATGATTGCGTGGAACCATGCTAAGATATTACATTAATTTTCATTTTTTACACAAAAAAGCCCTTTATTAAT